>VZRZ01008552.1:111949-192949 GCA_013398175.1 Climacteris rufus
TGGGGTTTTGTTTTGTTTGATTTTATATGGTTGGTTTTAAAACAGCTTACATTTTGAGGGTTTTGGTGTTATTATTGTTTATTTGTTCACTTTAGGGTTTTTTTGGGGGAGATTGGTTTTTTTGGGGTTAATGCTTTTTTCTTTGGTTGGTTGGGTTTAGTTTTGTGTGTTTGTGGAGCTTTTTTGATTTGTTTGTTGGGGAGTTTTTTGCTTTGTTTTGTTTCTGGTTGTTGTTTTTTGTTGGTTTTTTTGTTTTGGTTTTTTGGTTTTTTTTGTTTTGTTTTATTTTGAGGTTGGTTGTTTGGTTGTTTTTTTTTTTTTTTTTTTTCCCCAGCGTGCTTAATATGTTTCTGTGTTTTCTTCCTTTTCTGTTCTTTGTTTTTTGGAAGGTCTTTTCATCCTGACAGTATCCCTGTGAGTTCTTGTTATGAAGGGAGGTGCTTCTTCTCATGTCTTTGTTTTTGAATTGAGATTCTCACTCAGTCTGGCAGGGTTCACAGATTGGTCTTCTGTAACTGTATCTAAGCTCGTGATTAGTGTTTCCTGCATCTACTTTTTGAATTGTAACATAATTTAAAATCTGGATGGAAGCATTTGGCCTCTTCTAGTAAGAATCACCTGTTTGTAGCTCTGCATTGTTCCTGGCATGAAGGAGCTTGTTGACTAGCTCAGGCCCTTGTAATGATGTGTAGAACAGACTCTGCATTATTTCTGTGCATTGCAGTTCAGTCTACAAACACACAGGGAAGTGGACTGAGCTTAGACCATGCCCTGTGACGCCAAGCACAGCTCTTGTGTCTTTGTTTTTCATGTATGAAGCCTTTGGTGTATCATCTTTGTGCGTCATCAACCAGCTTTTTTACCTGGTTCTTCGTGGACGTTCAGGTGTTAACATCTGTGGGTTTGAACTTGGATTTGGCAGCTGTAGATGCCCATCGAGGATTTGTGGTAGTGCCAGCCACAGACTCAGTCCTGTGTTCAGGAAGGGAGCAGCTGGGGTGGTGGCAGTGGTGCCCCTTCCCCTATGGGAAGGGGCATTCCTGCAGCACCATGACAGGGCCAGGCCCGGGTTGGGATCAGCCCCCTCGGAGGCTCCACAACCCGGTGTGTTCCGTGGTGGGGGCAGAGACGTGCTTGGAGTCGTGAGGCTCTGACGTTGTTGCTGGCTATTCTCTCAGGCCAGTGTTTTCCCCGGATACTCTTACTGTTCACCTCCTGTACAGCTTCCAAGCTAAAGAAAAAAGGAGAGTCCCTGCATCCAAGTCTCTGCTTTCAGAATCTGGCATAATGAACAATAGTACACGGTTTTGTAAATGCGTTAAGCATCTCACCTACTACTGAGATTAAAAACAGTAATATCCTTACTGACTTGTGTGTATGTCCACAGTATAAATTTGTAGGTTTGGAAGTGTATGTGTTTTGTTTTTAAAGGCATTAAACGTTTGTATTAAAATATGACATTTTTGATGATAAAGTCTTCAACATATCCTAGAAAATGTTATTTTAATTTTTTTGCTGTTGTTTAAATACTAGTGGTATGGAGAGAGAGAAATAAAATACTTGCATAGTTTGGAAGTTGTCATGTGTCTCAATCTTAACAGTGCTTGTGTAATAAATGAAAAGTTGAATTAAAAGCAGAGCTAGTACTGTTCCATTTTGTAACTGCGTATTTTTATTTTAATGATAAAACAAATGTGTGTGTAATATTCTGAAAAAAAGTCTTGAAAATATTGTCTGCTTTTTTGATTGTGTGCAATAAAAAATAAAAAAACCTCTGTGTAGTTCAGTGTAACCTGATCAGATTATCGATGTAATACGCTATCTTCATGTGGCAAGATTTTGTAAATGACCTTTGATACAAGCCTGTTTAAAATCAAATCTCTAGTCCTGCTTCTAAGGAGATAATATTAAAAATTCTAACAAACATTTTGAATGGTAATATTGAGAGATTGTGTGCTTTTGAAGAAGTTATTCAACCATGGTTTGGTGATGCAGAAGAGAAGGAGTTTCTGGCTGAAAACTCTGCAAAAGCAGAATAGAGGCTGATTGATCATGGCATGTAAAGGAAGTGTTGCATATGGAAAGATAAATACTGAAAGTAGTAGTAAATCTGGTCTAGTTTTGATTTGTATATTGTTTGTTAAGTGACTTCATATATTCTGAGAGCTTAGCCAAAATTATATTCTGTTGTTTTATTCTGATCATGTCTGTTTCTATACTGAGCTGGACACTGCCTTTTGACATTAGCCATAGAGACTGACTATGAATTAGTTGTCTGTGGTAAACATGACTTAGTGTGAGTAAGGTTTTGCTCTTAGGGGGCCTAAAGATAAATCGTCATTGGACACTTTATTATTCTTCATGTGACTATGTGTGTATTTTTCTAGTGGTTTTTTCCCTTTTTGATTCAGCATTGTATTTTGACTTTAGTCTGTGTTAAAATATTACACTTTTAATTTCAGTATGGTAAAGTGATAAACCCACTGAAATTTCCTGACAGAGATCTGACAATTGTAACTGAATCTCTCAAAACTGATAAATTTGTCTAAGTGTGATAACTGTCCAGCAGGTTTTATTTTCACTGAAGCTGACCTTTGAAATATCCAGGATAATGCCCGCTTGTCACAAATCTAATCAACTGTGATTTTGAATGTCTGAAGTGTTTTGCAAGCTTTAAAAAAAAGGAAATCTGGGGGGTGGAAGTGCAGATATAAGAAGGTCCAGTTGAAGGTGTCTCTCTGGGTATGGCTAACCTGTCTCAAAGGAAAGCTTGCATTAGGAATTCTGCTGTATTGAAGAGCCTGGCTCTGTTTTGGGATTTAATTCTTTCAAAGGATTTAGTGTTCTTACTTAAAATGTGAATGTCCCATTTACTATACATATTGCATAATCTCATTTTTGGTATTGTAAGGTGAAGAAATGAAGACAGCTTATACATGTTGTGTACATTTGGCAGCATAATATAATCAAATTTTATTAGATAACCATAATTTAAAAATCATGTGATCATCATTGAAACACTGAATGTGTACTGTGGCGGAAGAGTTAGTCTTTTATGAGGAGCTAACTGAGCAGATTCTTTTAGCTTTGGTAAGGCTTAACCATTTATTATTAGCTATGCTTTTTCACAATGATAGTTGATCTTCCTCTCTAGTTCCAGATATGCAGCTATGACAGTTGTTGGAAAATATCAGCTTTGTAATGTTATTTGATAGTATGTACTTGCTTCTTATGTAAATCATAGAAGAAAATAAAATGTTTTCTCTGGTGCAAATACTGAATAGACTTAAGCAAAAACTTAGTCTGAAAACTGCTTTCTGAGTGTCCGTATCCCAGAGGAAAAATACAGGACAAAAAGAGGAGGAATGTCTTCCATGATCTAATATGTGATAGAAAAATTATAAATTCCATCTGTTTAATAAGTACCACCTAGATATTGGAATAGTATTGCCAGGATCAATCAATAGGATTGCAATGGTATGACAGAAAAACATGCCATGCAACTGTATTAATTTTTTTATTAATTTAACAGTTCTGTGCTTTCTGGTATTAATTAGAGTTGTTTTAACTAGCTGAATTTAAAAAATATGTTGCATTTGAACACCTTGAGGTGGAGATAATATTTTTTGAGATGATATTTGTAATAAAGTTGTTGATAAAAGGCCATGCTTCTTCGTACTTCACAAAAGTGGAAGAATACTTACATCATTGATCCAACTTCTAAATCTTGTCATGGTATCTTTTAAGAAAACAGTGTGATAATCATTGTAGTTAAAAGTAATTTAATAGTTCAAATTGGCACCGGTGGAATTTGTTCCTAATTAATATTCTACTGAGATGAAGTTTGGTTTGTTTCTCAAAGATGTGGATAGCAAGACCACAAGTGTCTAGATTTCTGAGTACAACTGTATTGTATATTCCCACCTTCCTTCTTGACCATAGACTCTATGCAGAGAACACAGATAATGAAAAACTTAATTTTTTTTTAACAACTGCTTTTTAGTTTTCTGGGGAAAATGCAGACAAAGCAAAAGGAGTAAGTTAAACAGCTCTAAACCTTAAGACACTGTAGAGAGAGCAGAGGAGAGGAAATGTTGTGAGTTTTTCCTAGATGCAGTTTTGCTCATAAATGGGATAGTGGGTATAGAGTACACACAAATTTAAGATTTACAGGATGCAAAATTGCTTAAAATATGCTTAAATTTTTCTGAAATTTACTGGAATTTGAGATAACAATAACAGTCATGTTTGTAGCTGCTACATTGAGTATAAAATTTACATTAATTATGTGAAAGAAGCAATAATTCTGTATTTTTGTTTTAAATTAGATTCACCACTTTGAGGTCTTTTAGAAACAAATCCTAGAGGAATCTTGTTGGATAGGCAGTCAAGAAGTGTTATAACTTAAAACTTAACCTTCCTATAAGGAAGGTTCTAACATAGATTTTTTGCATTAAGAGTGTCGGGAGATGTGTTTTGTTTTGATTTTAACTTTAAATAATCTAGGAATAACAAGAAATATAGGACAGTTAATAAAAGACTTGTCAAGTACAGAAAATAACCTGAGAAATACTGGTGTCAATGGAGTTCTATCTGTATTTGTTGATTTAGTTTTCCTACCAAAGATTATGGTTACAACTTGTCCTTTCTGTGTTTGAATGTATTGTGCCTTTATGACTGTGAATTGCTGAGTGTTGTGGATAATTCAAAGTGTCTTTGCATGCTAAATCTGAGAGGTATTACCCACAATGACCAGAAGTGCTTTAAAATACTATCCGCTTGGGGTGCAAATGAACTTTATTCTAACTACTTGATTTTCCTGATTAGGAAAGCAAACAGTTTTTTGTCTGATGGATGTGTTTGCATCAATGCAGCATTTTTATATTGTGTTCCAATAGCCTAAATACTTGAAATTTGCTAGCATTGCTGTTTATGGGTGTGATCAACAATGAGGAATATTTTTCCTCCAAAAGCTGCAGGGAAAGAAAAGGGTCAAAATAAATACAGGTGCCTAAGTAAACAGCTGTTGGTACACTTAAAAAGCAATTAGAGTGAATCGACACTAACAGAGGCCTCTCAACCCCAGTTCCATGGCGACCTAAATACTGCAGGGCTCAGGATCACCAAAAAGAGTTTTGTGGCCTGTGTTTTTTCCCCTGCCTTAGTTTTCGTCTGCCTTAGTTTTCTTCTGCCTTAGTTAGGTCATCGTGTGTCAGAGTCCAAGAATTGGGAGTCAGCACAGAGGATGTGGTGGGAGCAAGCGAAGAGGTAGATCAGAGAACTACAGATTCCAAACTGAAGCCTGATGTTTCTGAAGGTTTTGATTTTGATCTGTTGATTTTTGATTCTGTTGTTGTGGTTATCCTTATTGAATATGAATCTAGTATCTTGTATCCCTGTCTGTCTGTAGTTTAATTTTGTTTTGCAGACTAGACCTTTTAATAATGATATGCCACCTGACTGTCTTTCTTCAAAAGTATTTTCAAATCACCTCTGTGATTGGTTCTTACAGATACACATCATCATTTTGTTGTACTGAAAATTCCTGCTGAGTTCTAGATTAGCTAGTAAATTGGAAGCGGTAGGAGAACAGGCAGTTGAAAAGAGCACAATATCATCCTAAGGAGGAAGGAAAAGGGAGTGCTTTACAACTGCTGGTGTCATTATGGCCATTTCTTCCTAGATACGTTTGCATTTGAATTACAATCTCTGTAGATACAAAGATACTTTAATAAGAGTAGATGAAAAACTTTACATTTAATATTTTCTAGTTCTTCTCTAGAAGTCTTTTGGTATTAGTGTTGTCACTAAGTCTTGGAGTATGTGTTACTACTAATCAGTGAGATTTTGCATTGAAACCTGACATTAGCAAGACTACTTACAGTACATAATTCAATACAGTATTGTATGTGGCTTTTCAGAGCTGAGAGACAGTTAAAAGTCATAGAAGGCCTTTTGAAATTTTCTGGTGCTTTTCGAGCTCTGTGGGTTCCAAGTGTTACTCTGTCTTATAAGTCACTTTTCTGGTTTGCTCGTGATACTATACTTCTCTAATTATGTTTGATATGCTGTATTCCAGAGGTTTTGTCTGGTCTGCTATGGTCAACCCAAAAAAAAAAAAAAAACAAAACATTTTGAGGTTTTAGAAGTGCAATTAAGCTGTAATGGATAACTGTCAATAAGGACATACTGAACTGCCATACAGTCTGAGGATAATGGAGTAGATTTTTCTTTAAGTGAGCCCTAAGTATGTGTTTCATTTTTTTTCTTAAGAGGTACAGTGATAGACTGACTTTTGTGTGTGAATTGAAATAAAGTATGGTATCAGCAATTAAAAAAAGGCTACTTATCTTTATCTTACTGTTTAGGATTCAGAAAGTACAGAATTTAGGTCTGAGGAACTAAGTTGAATGTACTTTTTATTCTTTTTGTTTTTCAGAGGTCCAGAAGACACAATAAATGATTGTAAAATCCTTTTTATAGAGGAAATGTACAAGATTGAAAAGCCAGGAGCCTATCCATTGACATTTGGGGATGGAGATTTCAAAAGTATGCGCTTTTAAAATTATTTGAATATAAGTACAAATTGAGTGATGTTTCTTTAGAAAAACACAAGTATCAGCATGCAGAGGTAGTAGTAATAATTGGTTTGTGTTCAGAAAAGTAATAGGATTGAATCCTTATTAGATTTCTGTTCTAAAAGTATGGTTGCTGGAAGATGGCTCTATTACTTGACATATCAGAAATTAGTAACAGCTTAGTGCTATCAGTCATACACAGTGAAAAATGGAAACAGCTTATAATATTCTAAATGAACAGTGCAGAATTAATTTGTAGTCTCATTTAACTTCCTAGAGAGGTGTTCAGATCACCAAAACTGCTATTGCAATTGACACGTAATTTAAACTTTTAATAAATTAATAAATGCCAAAGATAAAATTAGTCTGTAGTAATGCACTTTATCATTATGTCAGGAACAAAAAAAAAGATAAGGAACTTTGCACTAAAGCTGTTTGCACCATGTTAAAAAAAGGGATAATTAATGTTTGGATTAGTTGACCCTGCAAGACCTTCTAAAAAAATTACTATGCCAGACCCCCTGAACCTCCCCACAACCACAGGAAGAAGTTAGTGGCAGTTTATCCAAGAAGCAGTCTGACATTTTATCCTAAGTTTGAAAATATAGTAAAGTTAGGAGTGCTAAGTGTGATAGCAACACTGAAGACTAAACTGCAGGTCTACTATTAGGTATTAGATATAATTATTTATTACACTCCTGACTCCATGCAATTTTTCAGAACCTTTGTGAGTGACTCTTGGTGCACAACAACTAGTCAGATTAATGTTTATTTGCTGTCTTAAAAAAAAAAAATCACCGGTTTTCAGAGGAGCAAATACCATTCCCTGTGGTATTCTTAAAAATGTCAATCTCTGAACTCATCATTCTTTTCCATTATCATTCATTTTCATTTAATTGAGAATTCCTTTCCTCAGATAACTGAAAAAAGAAAACTATCCATTCTGTTTGGTTTTTTTGGTCACATTAAAAAGTCTTTGCATTATCTTAATGCATGTTTTGATTTTAAAAGATTGTAGTGTGAGAAAACTGAAAATCTAAAAATACTGATTTGCTCTTACATATTATTTACTTTGCAAGTATGCAATGTTTTAAATGGCATAAAAAGTTATTGCAGTTCATTTAGTTCTTCCCTGCAGCTACTATGTAGTGAATTAATTTTTAAAATTGTGTATTACGGAAATGAGTGATTACTGTATTGCTGACTATACAGAATTGTCTGCAACAGTGCTATTTGATTTGAATGAGTATTTATTTATCATAGAATCGTTTAGATTGCAGAATACCCTTAAAACCATCAAGTCCACCACTAAACCGTGTCCCTAAGTGCCACATCTACATATTTTCTGAACATTTCTAGGGGTGGTAATTGCATCACTTCCCTGCACAATCTCTTCCAGTGTTGACCACCCTTTCTGTGAACAGTTTTCTTAATATTCAGTCTAAACCTCCGTTAGGCCAACTTCAGGCTATTTCCTGTTGTGCTATTGACTGACCCTCACCTGGCTACAAACTCCTTTCAGGTAGCTGTAAAGAGCAGTAAAGGTCTCAGGTCCCCTGAACCTTCTTTTATCCAGGCTAAACAACACCAGCTCCCTCAGTTGCTCCTCATAGGGTTTGTGCTCCAGACACTTCAGCAGCAACACTGCCCTATTCTGGACATGCTCAGAACCTCAGTGTCCTTGGAGCGAGGGATCCAAAGCTGAACTCAGGATTTGAGGGTTGGCCTCACCAATCTATGCTTTGTGCACTGATTGCACATTTATTGCTTCAGAGTCAAGATCTTCATTGTCAATTACAGCTTCTTCCCTCCTATTTTGATAGTTGCTTATTTATTTGTAACCTCTTTCATTAAACTACCCAGATAATGACATCTGTGTAGAGATTTGCACCTCTGTGTATGTTTTATTTCATTTTGTTCCTGGTCCCAGTCTTACTAATTTCAGCATACTGTTTATAAACCTTCATAAATAAATATGACTCATAAATATTATCTTTAAAGATATAAACATGAAAAATAAATTGATCTGGGAATTCAGCCATCTTTCTTGAACTGCTCTTTTTTCCTGAGGACAACTCTCTCACCGCACAACCCTGCTCATGTGATTCAGTTTTTTCAGCCAGGTCAGCTGTTTTCCTGTGTTCAAGTATGCATAATGCACATCAATTGAGCTGTATACCGTAAACACCAATACACTCTTTCCTTCTGGACTGTACTTACAACCTCATTTGTACTGAGTATTAAAAAACAGTTAAATACATACACGTGTATCTATAAACAGACAGCTCCCCTTGCTTATATACCATGGCAAGATGCAGTTTTTATTACAATAATAACATATAGAATTATAGTAATTATTTGGCCTTAAGTATTCTGTGAGATTCCTATAGTCTCACAATCAATCAGAAAGTGCACTGACTATATTTTTGTCCATATTAAGCTACTGTCCATGCCCTTTTCAAAAGATAAAATGCCTACTATGGAAATAATCTTCATCAGATAAACAGTGTAGGCTGTCTCTGCAGAAAAACTGTTATTTCTTGAGCATGGTCACATGATAATTAGATTTTGTATGTGTAAAGTGATGTCTATATACCTTTAGCAGTTACCATTAAAAGTAAGGTAGTTGTTTTCTAATTAATTAACAGAAATTTTAGAACTGAGGAAAAGACTAAGGCTAAACCTATTAGAAAATTATATTAGAAATACAAAAATCTAAGAAGCAACATAATTGTAAATATGTTACAAATATATATATGCAAAATGCAAATTTAAAAAGACCTAGGTATCATATATAACTTCCATCAGAATCCAAATTTATGCTGTGATAACTCTTCCTACAAAAAAAAAAACCATAATATGAAATTATATATGCAACTAAACTCTGCATTTTTGGTTGAGGTGAACAGACCTGTCTTCACATGACCAGTAGTACAACTATAGTTAATGCATATGCCTTACAACATGGTTAAAACAGAAATGTGAAAAATAAAAGTCGCGTCATGAAAATGAAAGTTTGTAGTTCGTATATTGAAGAAAGTTGAGAGCTTCAGGTGTTGTTTAACCTAACTGAAATAGTTAGACTTCTTTTTCTCTTTTCCTATTACAAAAAAAAAATATTAGTAACCTTTTACCTAAGAAACTGGTTTTGTAACTGATATCAGTTAATTACATAGGCCTAAACCATGTGTGGTGTGAAGAGATACAGAAAAATACGCAGTTTCATTTTGTCTATCATTTATTGGATGAAGTAGACTAGTGGGTTTCCTTAGGGAGTGCTCAGTCATCACTTTTAAAATTTTTCAAGTGAGTTAACAGGGATTTCTAAGTCTGACTTGACTTGGGTTGGTGTTGACGCCTTGGACCGAACATCAGTTTAACCTAGGTGTGCTGGAAAACTCTCAGATTTGTGCAATAGCACTCTTTAAATTTTTCCTTTCTCTTCAAATGAACCTTGGAAGAGAAGTCCCAAACTAAAAGAAGATTACCTCTATTTAAATAGCATAATAAAGTCTTCTAGGCTAGACTTTATTAGAAGCGATATCTCATAGATTCTGACACTTTTTAAAAAAATACATATGTAAGTGTACCTTTGCCTTTAAAGCTTTACAAAATAGTCACTGCTGGTAGTCTTACATGTTTGTTTCTCAGGTTTTCCAGTCAGTGCCTTTCACTAAACCTTCTATCTGCAGCTGGTAATCTTCCCTCTAGCGATTCTTTCATATTCTTCAGTTTTAAAGTTTTTTATCTTAAAAACAATAATTCAAACAGTGGTGATCTAGCACTTCTTATCATAGAATAGTTTTAGTTGGAAGGGATCTTTAAAGATCTTCTACTCCAAGCCCCCTGCCATGGACAGGGAAATCTTTGATTAAATCAGGCTGCTCAAAGCCCCATTCCACCTGACTTTGAAAGGTTCCAGGGACTGCACATCCATACCTTCTCTGGGTAACTTGCGCCTGTGTCTCATCACCCTCACAGTAAAAAATTTCTTCCTTCTATCCAATCTAAATCTGTTCTCTTTCAATTTAAAACTGTTGCTCCTTGTCATTACTGTTGCTCCCTCTCATTACAGACCTGGTAAAAAATCTTTCCCTGTCTTTCTCATAAGCCCCTTTTAAGTATTGAAAGACAACAGAAAGGTCTCTCTGGAGCCTTTTCTTCCCCAGGCTGAACAAACCTGTCTCTCTCAGTCTTTCTTCATAGGAGAGGTGTTCCAGCCTGCTGATCATTTTCATGGCCTTGCTCTGGACCTGTGCTAACAGTGGTTGGAAGGAGAATCCATGGAACTACAGATCTGTCAGCCTGACCTCAGTGCAGGGGAAGGTCATGGAGCAGATCAGCTCGAGTGTCATCACACATATGTGCAGGACAGCCAGGGGATCAGGCAAAGCCAGCAGGGTTTATGAAAGGCAGGTCCTGCTTGACCAACCTGGTCTCCCTCTATGACAGGGTGGCCGACCTAGTGGGAAAGGCTGTGGATGTTTCTGCCTGGACTTTAGTAAAGCCTTTGACACTGTTTTCCACAGCATTCTTCTGGAGAAACTGGCTTCCTATGACTTGGACAGGCATACTGTTCAGTGGGTAAAAAAAAGTCTGTATGGCCAGGCCCAGAGAGTGGTGGTGGATGGAGTTACATCCAGCTGGTGGCTGGTCACCAGTGGTGTTCCCCAGGACTCAGTACCAGGGCCAGTTCTGTTTAGTGTTTTACTGATTATCTGGATGAGAGCATCAAGGGCACACTCAATCAGTTTGCAGATAACACCAAGCTGGGTTGGAGTTTTGAGCTGTGGGAGGGCAGGAAGGCTCTGCAGGCAGGTCTGGACAGGCTGGATCCATGGGCTGACACCAGTGGTGTGAGGTTCAACATGACCAAGCACCGGGTCCTGCCCTTGGCTCACAACAACCCCAAGCAGTGCCACAGGCTGGGGGGTAGATTGACTGGAGTGCTGCCCACAGGGAAAGGACCAGGGGGTGCTGATGACAGCAGCTGAACATGAGCCAGAGTGTGCCCAGGTGGCCAAGAAGGCCAGTGGCATCCTGGCCTGGATCAGCAATACTTGGGCCTCAGGACCAGGCAGGGATTATCCCCCTGTACTTGGCACTCATGAGGCCATACCTTGACTACCATCTTCAGTTTTGGGCCTCTTACTCCAAAAAGGTGCTGGAGTGAGTCACACCATGTGCCTGAGAGTATTGATTAGTTATTAGGAAAATTTCTTCATGGGAGGGGTTGTTCAGCATTGGACCAAGCTGTCCAGGGAAGTGGTGGCATCATCATGCCTAGTAGTGTTCTAAAGTGAATATGGCAGATAAGGACATGGTTAAATGCTGAACATGATGGTGGAGCTAGGTTGACAGTTAGACCTGATTATCTTAGAGGTATTTTCCAACTTTAATGATTCTGTGATTCTGTGATAAACTGCACTGCTCAGCTTGGTGTCATTTATAACCCTCTTGAGGGTGCACTCAATCCCGCTGGGTATGTCATTGATGAAGGTTGATGACTCTTGAAAAACACTGCCCCTTTACTGGTTTATACTTTTACATTGAGCCATTGGATATGGACCATCCATGCTTTGAATGCGGCCATCCAGCTAAGTCCTTATCCATCTAACTTTTAATTCATCAACCCTAGCTCTCTTCAGTTTAGCAGCAGGAATGTAAGACAGCTACAAAGCTAGAGAGTGTCCAGAAGAGGGCCACAGAGATGGTGAAGGGCCTTGAAGGGAAGCCATATGAGAAGCTGCTGAGGTCACTTGGCCTGTTCAGCCTGGACAAGAGGAGACTGAGGGGGGTCATCATAGTTTCAACTTCCTTGTTAGGTGAAGAGAAGGGGCAGACACCAATGTCTTTGTGGTTACCAGTTATAGGACCTGAGGGAATGGCCTGAAGTGGTGTCAGGGGAGGTTTAGGTTGGATATTAGGAGAAGGTTCTTCCCCCAGAGGGTGGCTGGGCACTGAAACAGGCTCTCCAGGGAAGTGGTCACAGCACCAAGCCTGACAAGAATTCAAGGAGCTTTTGGACAGTGCTCTCACAGACATGGTGTGATTCTTGGGGTTTCCTGTGCAGAGCCAGGAGTTGGACATCAGTGACTCTTGTGAATCCCTACCAACCCATGATATTCTATAATTCTATGATTTTATGTTAGGAATATTGTGATGGACCAAATCAAAGGCCTTACAGACAGGTGAATGACATCTATAGTTCTCCTTTGACCGCTGATGCATTCTCTCTGTGGTAGAGGGCCACTGTGTTTGTTTGCCCTTGGTGAAGCCATTTTGGCTGTCTTTAATCAGCCATCTGTCTTCCACATGTTTTGACATGTCTTCCAGGAGTCTCTGTTCTATGATCTTACTGGGCACTGAGGTGAGGCTGACTAGTCAGTAATTCCTGGGTTCCTGGTTTTTACTCTTTTTAAAAAAGATTGAAATACTCCCTTTTCTCCAGTCACTGGACGCTTACCCTGACTGTCATGTATTTTCAGATATGATGTGACTGCCATGACTTTTCATATATATGGTGGAGAGTGGCTTAACAACTACGTTAACCAATTCTCTCAGGACCCTGAGATGCATCTCACTGGGTCCCGTGGTCTTGTCTATGTTCAGGTTCTCAGATGATCTTGAACCTGATCTGCTATTACATTGAGAGTGAATTCCATTCCCTAGTTCCTGTCTTGAGATTCAGGGAGTTGAGTGATGTGGGAAGAATGAATACTAGTGAACACTGAGGAAAAAAGTTGTTGCATACATCAGCCTTCTCCATCTTGGTTGTCATTAGTTCTGTCCCATTTTTGGGGACAGAGAGCAGGATAGGGATGTGTGTGTACATTTTCTTTAGCCTTCCTTTTCTGACCAACATGCCTACAGAAACCATTCTTAGTAGTTTTTGTATTCCTAAGATTCAGCTCCAGCTGTACCTTGGCTTCCCCAATCCTGTCCCTACACAGCCAGGCAGCACCTCTATATTCTTCCCAGGATATCTGCCACTGATTCCACTGCCTGTGCTTTTCCTTCTTATGTTTCAGTTTGGCCAGGAGGTCTTCACTGGACTGCACGGGTCTCCTGCCTTCCTTGCCTGAATGCTCACTGGTAGGGATTGAGAGATCTTGTGCTCTAAGATAAATGTCCTTAAAGAACTGCCAGCTCTATTCTGCTTCTCTTTCTCTGAGTGCAGTTTTCCAGAGGGTCCCATGCACTAATTCCTTAAATAGCTAAAAGTTCAGGCTCTTAAAATTCAGCATACTGACTTCAGCCTTTGTTTGGCTGATAACCCTTGAGATCATGAATTCCACCAGGGCATGATCACTACAGCTGAGGCTGCCACTTACCTTGACCTCTCCAGTTAGTTAATCTGTCAGTAAGCAACAGGTGCAGTAATACTACTCTGTGACCTGGGTTAAGAAATTATCTTGGATGCTCTCCAGGGGTCTCCTGGACAGCTTGCATCTTGCCAGGGTGCATTTCCAGCAGATGTTAGAGTGACTGAAGTCCCTGCAGCTGGATCTGAACCTGCCAGGGTGATGCTTCCTACAGGTGAAGTAAGAAGGTTTTGTCAACAGGCTCCTCTTGATTGAGTGACTGGTAATAAACATAAACCATGAAGTTTCCTTTGTTGGCTTGGCCTCTGTTTTTCAACCACAATCTCTTGACCTGTTTGCTGCTGTTTTTCAAAGACAGTTTTGTGCAATGGGTCCATAGAGGGCAAATTGCCTGCCCCTCCTTCCTTGCCTGTCTCTTCTATCAGTTGGAGTGCTCCAGTCATGTGATTTGTTCCACCAAGCTTTAGTGTTTGTGATTAGATTATACCTTTCTATCTGCACAGTCACTTCCAATTCTTCTGATTGTTACCCATGCTACATGTGCTACTGTATAGACATTTCAGTTGGCCTATCAACTATGTCGACTTTTTAGATGAAAACGCTCTAGTTCCTTTGAGGCAGTTCACAGGTGTTTCCCTGTTAGTTTTTAATTCATCAGCAGCCCCTGACTCTGTTAATCAAAACTCCATCCCCTTCTCTCTTTAAGTCTGGTTGGTTCTGCCGTTGAAGATAAAATCTTCGAGGTTCTCCAGAAAGACCGCAGATACAGCACAATACTTGGCATTCCAATCCTCCTGTCTTTTAAGACTTTCAGTCTGGAGTTTCTCTCCACAGAGATTTTACACTGACAACTTAAAACTGTGTGGATCAATTTCTCTGTAAAGTCTATTCAGTTGGGAGGGCATATTTTTCTTCAGTAGAAAGGGGCTTGGATTTCTGCAAGCCCTTAGTCATTAATTTCCTTCTCAGTACACTTAGGAAAAATGTTAAAGTATCCAGAACTCCTCTGGATACATCAAGGGTCCACCTTATATTTATGTTCAAGAATAAACTCCTGAAAAAAATACTTGGATTGCTTATGTTTTCCAAGCTAACTTCCATGGAACTGATAAGCTGTATGGATTCAAAAGGCAGCAAAGCTCCATCTTGAGGGAGAATGTGCAGGTAGCGTCTTGGGGACAGGAGAAAATAAAGAGAAGCTGATGATTAGTCACTTTCTTTATAGTTTGTTTATACTGCGCAAGGAATCTCAGTAGCCTAGATAGTTAAATGCCTCATTGTAAGAAAAAGAGCATTTTCCAGAGAGCAGTGTTCATGTTCAGAAAGATTTTTTGCTGTAGATACAGTAATGCACTTTTCTGAGATTCATGGCTTTTGACATTTCTTTGTTTTTGGCAGGAAAAAGTGGCCCTGAATGCAAGCACTGTAGGGCTGATCCAGATAAGGAGTGCCGGTTTTGTTCGTGTTACTTGTGTGGTGGCAAACAGGATGCTCACATGCAACTCCTGTGTGATGAATGTAATATGGCTTATCATATATACTGCCTGAACCCTCCGTTAAGCAAGATACCAGAAGATGAAGACTGGTAAATATACAAGGATGATTTACTTACCTATGTTGACATTCTGTACATGGTACCTTTTTGTTATTTGCACCTCATGAGAGAAAATACTAAAGACGTTTTTAAATTCTGGGGTGTTTTCATTCATCTACTTAATATAATGCGTGGGTTTTCTGGCAAAATAATTATTTTAAATCATTCACAAAGGATTGGTAGTAAGCTTTAATGACCATTATGGAATTTCAAGACTGATATGTTCATTTTATTCATTATGATCATTATGATTGTATGTGACATTACCTGATCTCATTGTATTTATCAACTCTTGTTGTTCATCAGACTTTTCATTTTCTAAAAGCTTCACTGCTTGAGCAACTCTCTTATGCTCACACTTCTCTGTCCCTTCAGCCTCTGTCCCTGTTGCTGCCCCTGTGCTGTTCGTTGCCTCTACTACATTCATTTTTCATGCTATGGAAGAATCACCACCTTGCTACTCTTCATTTCTTATGTACTTATTCTTATGTCATTATTAGCTGTCTACAATTTACGCTGTTCATATTTATTGCCTGCCTGTGACTTACATGAGATACTAATCCTTTATAAATGAATAATAAATAGAACTCTATTCTAATAAAGTTTTCCATTATTTCATTAAATGTCCAAGATGTCTATGAATACATTACATGGAATCTCTTTGAACCTTGCGATTATACTTTATGGAAAAATCTGTGTAAGTCTTTTGGAAGTTTTAACATTCTCTGTAAATTACTCTCTGTAAAATAAGTCCTACACCTTACTGGATTCCAGAATGTTTGTTGGTCAGTGACTGATGGTCTGCTTGTTTTCTGAGGCAACTATCCTCACAGTAAAGGATCTCTTACTAAAATCTAAACTAACTTGAAGGTGCCATAAGGTCTTCTGAAGCCTTTTCCCCAGACTGAACAGCTCCAACACTCTCAGTCTACACAGCAGAGGTGCTCCAGCCCTCTGATCAACTTGTTGGCCCTCCTCTGGATTCTTTCCAACGGGTCAACATCTTTCTTGTGTTGGGTGCCCCAGAGCTGAATGCAGCACTGCATATGAGGTTTCACCAGGACAGAGTAGAGAGGCAGAAATCCTCCTTTGACACACTGGCCATGCTACTTTGGATGCAGCCCAGGAATAGGATTGGCTTTCTGGGCTGCAAGGGCACATTGGTGGGTCATGGTGAGCCTTTTCACCATGACCCATCAATTCACAAATACCTGTTCCTCTCCAGAGCTAGTCTTGGTCCATTCTCCAAGTTATGAATTTCCACAAGTTTAATTCATATAATTAAAGTGTATTAAAAAATGTCTGTCAAGCTTTTTAGCTTGTTTTTGTTTGCTGTGTGACTAACAATAAGAGTCTTAAGATCTGTACGTGTAAGTACGTGGCTGCATCTGGGGATGAAGTCACTGGATGGTAGAGATACAGTTTGCACCTGGCTTGTGTGAGCTAATTTTGGGATGCTTAGTGTCACCATCCCTGTGCTGTCTTATTGCTTGGTCATCGTGTAGAAGTGCATTTGCACTGGGCAAAGCAGCATCTCCTACCAAAGGAGAAGTTTGTGCTCTTCCTTCTTCTTGCATTCTAGCAAAGAGTCGTGGCTGTCTGATTCTTAACTTATGAACAGTTTGGTTTAGAAGTGGAAATATATCCATTTTGTATTTTTAGAGTGTAAAATCTGGCAAACTCTCTTCAGGGGTTAAGTCTTCAATTTGAGAAAGGGTAAGTTTGTCTTTTGGGGATTGTGACACAGTATTTAATATTCCATACAAGATTCGATTTAAAAGATACTAAGGTAATTTTGTTACCCTATCAAGAAACAAGGAATTCACCATATGAATTCACCTAATTAATTCTCCTTGTGAATTTGCATTATGTCATGTTTGTTCTTTTAATTGGTCATTGCATGCTCTTTTTCTGTAAGCATCCTTCAAAGTCTTAGTGTTAGACAATTTCAGGACCTTACAGTATTTTTTTTTAAATCTACATGGCTTCATTGTTTTAATGATTCAACACATTTATTGAGATAGTGAAATGAATTTCTGTGGACATTAATAATTAATTCTTCTATTCATATACACACACAAACCTTAATTTAAAAATCCAAAACAGTAGTAGTAGTCATTATCTGAAATTGGCTTTCAGTGTTAGTGTAGATCAGGCTTCCTGGTGTATGGGCCAAACCCGGCCCATGGGAGCCAGAAACACAGATAATTGCCTTTGTGTTGGTGTTCCTGCAGTGGAATAAAAAGTTGAAAACAGTGGAAGGACCACTGTACTCCCTTTCACTCTCTGCTGTAGTCACTGCATATGAGTATCTCCTATTTTCCTGCCAGAATGGCTTTGTTAGTTGGAGTGAGTCTCAGCATTATATTCTAAGTGGCTTCAGTGTTGTGGAGTGACTGTGTGTATGTGTGTTTCTACACACATTATGTCATACCTTGGTTCTCTGTTTGACATTCAGCTATCTGCAGAGCAATTTGTTGCATTACCAGCAAAAAGTAAGGGTAGACTGGGCAGGACACAGAAACAGACTGTGAGTACTGCTTGGCAGCATACTCTAATTTCAGCTGTCTTCTCCTTTACATACTAAATAAAGAAAGAATACAGGAGACATGGGGACCTCTCACGAATTGTGTGAGAAAGAATAGTTATATGTTTCGCCTCTAGCACTCTACCTTTAAAGATACTGAAAAGCTCTTTTTTAAAGTTGACAGTATTTGTTCATGTTGAGTTCATTTTTTAAGCCATAGGCTTCAGCTGCTCAAGACTGGTATATGCTTGCTAGCTTGAAATATTCAGTCAAAATAAACAATAAATTGACACTATTTTGGCTACAAGAAATGTATTGCCATTATTCTGAAGTTAATTGAGAATTTACTAAAACCTTTTTTTAGGTATTGTCCTTCCTGCAAAAATGATTCTAATGAAGTTGTAAAGGCTGGAGAAAAGCTCAAACAGAGTAAAAAGAAAGCAAAGATGCCATCTGCCAGTACTGAAAGCCAGAGAGACTGGGGAAAGGTAGAGTGTGTTTTAGAAATAGCTGTTATTTTGATTGTTCATGTATGTGCTACATCTATAATTCTGCTTATATATGCACTACACAAAATTCAGTACTGGGTTGCACAGACAACAAGACAATGTTTAATCCTGCCTGCTGTCTACTGGCAGTTAAAGCAGTGGAAGAATTATTAAGGTGACTATAGGTAAAAACAACAAAAAAGAAGACAACCTCCAACTCCCCTCCCAAACTCGTAACTATGTATTACTTAATTTAACATTCCTTTTAACAATTGTTAACGTATTTTAAAGTATGTGCTTGTCACAACAGACAGATTTCATTATCTCTGCTTTTAAGTTGCAAACAGTCTTCAATTACTGATCCATTTTGTCTGATGTATTTTTAGGGCATGGCCTGTGTTGGTCGCACTAAGGAATGCACTATTGTTCCTTCAAATCATTATGGGCCTATACCTGGTGTTCCTGTTGGGACAACCTGGAAATTCAGAGTTCAGGTATGTTGTTTCAATATTAGCTGTAGTTGAAGGAAGTAGGAATAATAATGAATGGGTTGGTCACTAAAATAAACTTAGATTGACAATTGCCATTTTCACCAGGACTAAGTAAAGCAAATACTTTATGATTCTAATATTGATAGTGATGCCAAAAGTAGTGAAGATTGAAGTATACTGATTTGACCATACAACTGAATAAAAAGTCTGTTGGAAGTAGGATAAATGTATTTCATATGATAAAATTTTAAGTGGGATTCTTAGGAAATAGAGTCAACTATTTCCTAAAGAGTTTACTTCACATGAACTGATTATCCCATGCATGGGGTGTAAACTGCAGATTTTGAAAACATTATGTGGTATCACTGTGAATTGACTCTGTAGGTATTTTTGGTCATATGCAATGGATGTCCAAATCTGCTTTTAGGCTGATGAACAGCTTAAACCAGTGTAAGCCTGTACTGCTACTGAAATTCACTGTTTATTCCGCTTTTGGTGTTTTATGAACTGTCTCTTTTTTTGTTTGTTTTCAAATATTCCTCAGGCTCTGTGGTAAACTAGATTGGTAAAAACCAGCAGAAAACCAATCACTTCTGGGGTAGGAGCGGGGCTGATTATCCCAGTCTGTTTCATATTTTGGTTATGTATGCACCATGCCAATACTCAACAGGGCAGGAAAAAACAAAGCAGAGAGGATGGGACAGCTTCATTTTGTGTCGGTACTGATTTTTTTGTGGTTTAAAAGTGTCCAGGAAACTACAAACTTCCTCCCTTTTTCCCTGTCTGATCCAGTTGCAATGATTTTTGGGTTATCCTCCTTTTGCTGTTTTTAGTCATGGAAATACATACTTCTTAGTTTTCTCAATCAGTTAGTTCTTTGTCTCTTGCATGTGTAAATGAATGTTTCCTGTCATATTTAGAAGAATAAAACCAGCATTTTTTAAACTCCTTGAGGAGGAGCAAGCAAAAAGTCAAAAGCTTCTTCTGATTTGTTTCATGAACTTCTCCTCATTTGCTTTCGTTGTGTTGGCTGCCAGATTATGTAGAGTCTAATAGAAGTTTCTAAAATCACTTAGGCAAACTCAAATTATCAAAATCAAATTTTACTTTCTTACTGCTTCAGTAGTAATTGGAATTGCTAGTTCACCTTTTTGTTAGGAATTATATTGGTAGCACAAAAGCTAATGCTTTTCAGATATTTCTTGTGCTGGTAGGAAAAGAAACAGAATTCAGATGCTGCTTTTGTCAGAAAATCCAGCAAAGAAGTTTAGTTTATATATATATATGTGTGTGTGTGTGTGTGTGTGGCCTAGCTATCAAAAGATAATTGCCATTTCTACATAATTAATTGATTTTGAGTACAAATTGAATACTTTGTCCTTTTTTTAAAAAGATTGAAATGTTTTCTACATAGAAAGTTAAATTACACTTTTGTTTCTCATATGATTAGTCTTCTTTATGAGAAAGGAGTTTGTCTCAGCAAATCTATGAGAATTTAGAGACCATAGTTTCTTTATTTCTGATTGGCATAGTTTTTTTATGACACAAACTCTCTTTTCCCTAGAAGGAAATTGACTAAGTATTGCTTCTGGAGAGAGCATCTGAAGAGCATCTTTGGCATGAATTACTTACCAGAGTTCATCTTTGGGGTGAATCACCTACTAGAAACCTAAATTCAATTGATAAAACCTGGAAATGAAAAGAAGAGAGGGAGGAATTAATTAAAGGATGTTTGATACAACAGGAAAGAGGAGCACAATAGTGGGGCCTTTTATTCAGCCTAGTCATAAATGGTCTGGAAAAACTGGCAAATAGCTGATAAAGTTAAGTGAGAGTGCTAAGTTGTTGTGGATAGTAGTTGTGGATGGGGCTGGGAACAGTTCAAGTACGTTTGTATTTGGCTTTCAGCTACTTATTCTTCTTGTTAGTCAGCAAAGAGATATTCTAAGAGCTCATTTTGAAAAATACGTCATTTTAATACCCGATAGTGATCAGAAAAATAAATCAAGGACTAAATTATGAAATGAAGGGTCAGGAAAATAAAATGCATTATTATGAACAGCAGTCGGGATGATTAAAGGAATGGAATGGTTTTAATTCATCTTAATAATGTTGAAAATTTTGTGGGGTGTAGAAGACTGCAAAATGATGTACAGTGTCAAAAAAGTGAGACCTATATACATACTTTTGTAATGTCAAACTTACAAACTTGTCAAATTTTGTCAAGTGGTCATGAAAAAATGTCAGCTGTCCACTCCAAAGTGACTGAAAGTGGTACTAGTTCATATGACAGGTGGTACCACTGTGAATTCTTTTGTCTTTGATACTATGAATCCAAAAGTTTTGAATAGTATAGGAAGTCAGACCCAAAGACTGCTGGATGCTGAGAAATTGTGCAAAGAAGTATTATTGTGCCCTTCCGTAGTTTTGATACTGAGCACAGCTCTAATCTGTTGTTAAAAAGTTCATTTTTTATCACCTGGGTCTTTGATGTATTGTATTATAAAATTTCAAGACATGGAAGTTGCTTAGAAGTGTAGGTGGGGAAAAGGAGTTCAGGAGTACAAGAAGCAGAATGAGAAAAAAAAAGAAAAATCAAGGTCCAAAAGAAGATGTGAAGGTAGAAAGAAGTATTGTAATTGGTTTTATGCTGGAAACCTTCATTCTATCAACAGTATTTTTGGCATTACATACTGATAAATGCATAATTTAATATATAGTGGGCTTTTTTATTAATAAAGATGGTTTGTGGGGGTTTTTTTTTTTTAATAATAAGTAGTTTGAAACCATTATTAAATAAATTTTTGTGGGAGAGATGCTCCAGCAGCCTTTAATGATGTTGCCAGATTATGGTACAGCTGCAGCATTCAAGTGGTCAGGTTACAGATTACTTGAACATTCCTTATTAGAGAGTTATCCTGCTTGGAGAACTAGTCTGTGACCCATATGATGTTGCGATGGCTTCTTCAGTTTCCTTGGGCAGTATGATAATATTCCTCTGTGCTGGTTACATTTACAGTGTGTTATCTTAATAGTCACTGACATAATGGTCTTTATACCAGGATCTTCCTTTGTTAAAAATTGTAAAATGTTACCAGACTGGCAGATCTCCTGCTTTGAATTGTCCTAAATGACTGTGCAAGTGGAGTATGGCAGTGAGTACAGTCTTGGAGACTAAGACTGAAAAATCTCAGAGATTTTTCCCAAAGAAGAAAATGCACCTTTACATCTTCCAGAGTCACCACTGTCCTAGATTGTCCTTCTGGTTTTCTGGGTGTTCTTAATTTTAGCTCTTCTTCCTTAAAAAAACAGAACAGTGGAGTTCCCAGCTTTAACGGCAGTCTTACATTAACTGGTCACACAAAAACCCTGTACAATGTTTTATGCAGAAAGTTCATTGTTAAGAGTGGTTGTAGGTGGCTGGGTCTTTAAAAATACTGCTAGAAACTGGCTTTTTTCTGTCTCTAGGTGAGTGAAGCAGGTGTTCACAGGCCCCATGTTGGTGGAATCCATGGACGCAGTAATGATGGAGCTTATTCACTTGTACTAGCTGGAGGATTTGAAGATGAAGTGGTATGTCATTTATGCAAGAACTGGTCTTGATGTTCTAATGCATCAAATGTATCAATGTCTCTAAACATACAATTATATTTGTTGTTTATCCTAAAACTAATGTTTAGACAAATATGACTGAAAAAGATTAGCTACTACTGAGAAATTAAGTAGTTCTTAGTATTTTGGAGAGAACAGTTTTAGCAAATCTTAAAGAATGCCTATGCTCAGACTAACACTCAAGCAAAATGTCAGTTGCAGCTGGATTTGACATTGTGTAGGGTAGTTACATCTAAGGATACTTTTGGAGTGGGACTTTCACATAACTTAATATCTAATAGTCTAATTATATGCAAATAATATGTTGTATGTTCTGCTTTGGTCATGATTTTATTACATTGTAAGCACTATTTCTAAATATGTGATACATTTATTTTAATGAAGCAAGAATAAAAGATACGTGTTACTTGATTCTATGAAGCTCTGAAGGTTCTTGGCTCCTGCTGATGACCACTTTCAGAACTTCTTAGCAAACTCTCAGAATCTTCTACTATCATTCCTAGAGGCCACTGGGAAAAAATTCTGCTTTGATGTTAACATCTAAGTAGAGCAAGGAAAGCAATTATGCTGCTTAACAAAACAGTAACTGCTTTCAATTTTCATCTCGTGGTGTTCATCAACATTTATTTATTAAGAGATGACTGTTTTCTGCCATTAAATAATGTTTACACGAGGTACCTCCCTTGTTGCTGTTCCAGTCCATCAGGTGGAATTTTGAATCATGGATCAGGTGAAGCATAGTGCAGTAAGCAACCTGTTTTTTAAAACACGCCTAGCTGTCCATCACAAGGAGAAGGGCACTGAAGAAAAAAAACAAGCATGTGAATGAAATAGCATCAGAATGTAACATATTCATTGCCAACAGCATCTACCAGCTGCTGCTGCTCAGAGTATTGCCTCTGAAGGAGTGTGTCTCTATTTGAACAAGTGGCATGAGGAGGTACTTGGTGTTTGGATACGGTGTCCTTAGCATCTTCCTCAGCCCAAGCTCTCGGGCCCTAAGAACACTGTTGCACAGTACTTGTATCTGCTATGCTGGGATGCTGCAGACTCCTTTTTTATTCTTTTTGGTGGTGATACTGATATCACTTTATTTCTGAGGCAGTAATTATTCAATTCAAAATATTTAATAATATTTGCATGTCTTTTCAGTTCACCTAAGTGACGTGACTATGTGTTTTTGTAGACACCTAAGTACTGTCATAGTCTAGAAGACATAAATAATTTTGAAGACATGTAGAAATTGAACACTATTGCAGAAAATACCCTAAAAATTTGTATGAATGTCAAGTTTTTTCTGTTTTCTTAACTAATAATACAAGGAATATTTTTTCCCAGTTACATTTTTGAAATTAGTTTTTCTTCTGTTCTTTTTTCATATGCCAGATTTTATTTTCCAATTTGCTTCCATTTTCCCTGTTTTTTTGGAAAAGGTTGAAATTAAAATGCTATAAGAATATGCACAGAAAAATCAAGTTCTGTATTTATAAGTGTCCTAAGTACAGTATCTAATTAATTTGACAAATGAAGCTTTTAAATAAAAATACAGGTAAAAACCTCTGCTCACATCTATTCACTTTATTGTATGACTACCAAGACAGAGAGGTGACTCTTACTTGAATTGCAATGGTATGGCAACGGTAGTTGTATGTAAGTTTTGATTAAATTGAAAAATAAATGTATTCTGGAAGAGTGTGATATTGTATGTTCATAAACTTTATGCACTATTTATGCACACTGCTGATGTGTGCCATCTTAATGCTCTTCTTATGGCTTTAAATCATCAAAGCCACACTTTAGGGTAAAAAAATTGCAACAATACATTTCAGGAAACAGAATTCAGTGTCTAGTCTTCAGATCATGCCATTTTTATGCCTTGCCTTTGGAAAATTATAATCCAGTTTTTTTGAGGTTAGGATGCTCTTTATGTATGGGAGCGCTCATTAACAAGAAGATTTGTTGGTTCTGCCTTCAAGACTGAGACCAGGTACAGACATAGCTTACAAAATGAACATTGGGTGAAATTGTTTTGCACATGAAGCTTTATCCTCACTTCTAATTATATGTATATAAAATATGTGCACATTAATATCTCTTCTGAAAATGGGTAACTTCGAATTTTAGTGTCAAATTACATGGCTTACCTATAGTTATTTTTTATTTTGAATATGTAAATATTGCTGATCTCCTGGTATTGCTTTGATAGTAACCATAATAGGAAAATTAGCTGAAGAAATTGAGAAGTCTTTCAGTAATTCATAATCTAAGAATTATTTCAGAACAGAGTAACATTTAAAGACTAGATACTGGACATTAGTACTGACTTTGCAATCACAGTTTTCATGATGAAAGTATTTTGACTTGTCTATTCATCGAATCAAGTAGCTGAAGAAATTTAACTTTTGTGTTGAAAACTTGCCCTCTTATGTCATTGTTTTTATGTATCAGGTTGAAACTGCTGTTTATTGTCAACAGCTTCAAGATTCATGTTTCTGCTGGGTTGAGGTAGTGTCTTAAAGATGGTACATTAATTGTGTAGTGTGCTCTAGTTTAATCCAAAGAAAAATCGTTTCTTCTCAAAGTATTGTTGCACGTAGGATCACCTGGGAAATCTCTGAACTGAGATTCAGAATCTCTTGGAGAATAATACCTGGTGTGATCATTCACAACTTATTATAAAAGATTCTGAGACTACAAAAGAGAATTACTCTAGTGACTCAAAAGGGACCTCAGGCAATATACTAATTGTTTAGGTTTGTTGATATTTTATACCAAACCCATTCAGTGTCTGGAATCTAACATTCACAAACCACTTAATGAAATTAATGTCTAATAGAAAATGCGTATCTTTTAGATTTTCCATGTGTTGCTTTAACTAGAATTATAGTGGGCTAATGAAATTAGTCATACAGATTGCAGGATTTTTTTCCTTCAAAAACCCAATCAACTTTTGATCTCCAACTGAGAATCAAAGATAACCATAATGAAAAAATGTTGTGTCTAAGAATTGTTGTATCTCTCCCACTACAGGAAAGTGTCTTTGACCTGAAAAGGCTCTCTTTCTGTTGTATCTTTGGTGAACCTGGTTTGAAGTCATAACAGATTTTTAATGGAAGAAAAGATAATAAATCCACACTGTGTAGCCTGAATTGTTTGCATATTAGTGTTTGATTTAAAAGTCTGGTAATCCACCATTTTGACATGGAAAGGAATAAGAAAAACCTCAGAAAGGGATTCACCCACAGTAGTTGTCTAGGACTTTGATTTTTTTACAATGTTGTCCTACTTCCATCACCAGTTAGCTGCCTTCTGCTGTTTTGTGCTTTGAAGCTGTCTTTCTTATTGTTTAGACATGTAGATTGGTGAACACTGAAGTGGTGAAATATTTCCGTAGTGGTGGAATGTGTCATGAAACTGCCAAGTTCTTGCTGTCAGGGGCAGTTGTGGGGAAGACTCAGAAGGACTAGTTATGAGGTATTCAGGCTCTGCACTTAATGCAAGGGATTGATTTACAAATTAAATTTGTAGTTTAGCCATTCCTTTCCAATTAGGACCCTTTACTGCAGTGCTAAACCATGAAATTATCAAAAATAAATCACGCAATGGGCAGATAAACCCATTCTGTCAGCACTTACATGGATACAGACTTTAATGGAGATGAATGATGATATGATTCAGTTTCAGATATCCCTACTATTAGGCAAAGAAAATCCTTTCAAATGCAATTGCTTGATAGTTAATATTTGACTTGGATTTAATAACTTCATTTTAAAAGGCTTAATGCTTTTTTATTTTGCTTTCTTGTATTAGTCAAACTCTTAGCTTTTATTCATCACATTTTACTGAGGTGAAACTGATGAATCGAGGGTTTGATGAAGTGATGCTATTTGGGGATTTCTTGTATCAAGAAAGCAAATAAGACATTTTTTGTTGTTCATATTGAAGGTTGAAGCCCGTCTAGAAAATCTGTTTGTGTTTGTAATAGCCTATTAGTGATCAGTACAATTTTTGCATTATCTATTGGAACCAAGCTTTGAAATCTGAGTGTAATAGCAGAGGTGTTAATGGATAGAGAAAATAATTGAGAGCTATCTTGAGATAGCTGGTATTCTAGTAACTTAAAGTAGTTAATGTCCCTGTCAGCTGGTGATAAAAGCAATCCATAGAAAATAATGTGGTCAAACAATTTGATGGAATTCAAAATCTTACTTTCTTCCTTCTACGTTATTTCTTTGGTAGACTTACAACTGATTGCATAACAACGTTGGATAGTGGAGTATGATTTAATACAACTAACTCTCTGCTTATGCTGGCTGTCTGAGGCTGACTGGCTTGTAGTACTAGAGCTTCAGGCTTGTCTTCCACTCACACGCCCCAGTGTGAGATACTGGGTCAATGCTACCATGGCTGAAGTTCATTTGCTCTATAATGTGATCAAACTTTACAAACAGAACGGTTAAGAAATAACTTTATGGACACAACACAAGAAGCAGGGACATACAGAAGGCATTAAGAGACAACAATAACACAGTTCTTACTAGCTGTTGAAAGACAGTTTTGGTGCAAGGAAGTGGAATTAAGCTGTGGAAAGCAGAAGAGAAATGGCAGAATTATTATTTTAAGGTAAGAAAATGGGGAGAAGGTAGAAAGAAGGGAAGGGAAGGGAAAAGACAAGACTTTTAAAATAGGCTTCTCGACAGTTATTTGTTCGTTAAGGAAGAACATACAGACACGAATAATTCCTTTTGCCACTTGTTATCTTTAACTGTTGAAACATTGTCTTCAGTTCTGCTTTCTGATACTCTTGAGGGTAAAGCAATAGCTTTATCTCTCTCATACTGGCTCTCAGTTGAAAATTATTGTAGGTGGTTGGTAGGCAGATCCTGTATTATCTATAGACAGAACTCAAAGCTGCTGAAAAATTGTTTTAATGAGTCATTACTCTCAAATTATCCCAAGTAATACTCTGTGAACATTCCTGTCATACTTCACTTTAAATGAAAAACACCATAAGCCCGATGGAAGAGGTACTGTAGATCTCCCACTATGTCTCCAGAGTACCAGTGTCCCTATTTCACTTCTCCTTGTTATGCTGCATTCATATCCACATTTATTCCACTCTAAGGACACTGGGTCTGTGCATCACTTATTCTTGCCATTTTTTATTTTCATTCTCTACAAGCACTTGTGAGTTCTACTGAGCTTTCTTCCTCTCCTGTTTAAGAGTTGCTCTTATATCAGAGGTTCAAATGTCCTCGCATTTCTCTTCATCCAGCCCAGATCAGTGGCAAGATCTCGGTCTTTCCTTCCAGTTCTAGGAACTGTGTCTTTGTTCCCTGCAATTCTTTTTTTTTTTTTTCTAATGCATCTGATACGAAGTAAGGGAGTAGAGTTCATCTAGAAAATAAAGCAGCTGTGAGTCTTCATTATGTTGGCAGATGTTAAAAAAAGTCATCTTCCTGTAATTTGACCTCTTAACATTTATGCTACATAATTGTTCATTTATCCTCCATTTTCCTTCCCCTGGATTTCCAGTTGTTTATTTATGCATAGAGCACTTTGGTAGTGAAAAAGAAGCAACTATAACCTGTGAAGTGTGGAATACATTCAGGAGGTGAGCATGTATGCATAGGCCTTCTATCCATACCGTCTCTTCAAGCACAGTGTTTTCAGTTTGCCTGTGGTTGGAGTAGCACTAGAGAACCACTGAGTCTTTCTTTGAAAATGCTGGAAATTTTTTGCTTTTAGACTGTTTACATTTAACCCGTTTTCCATAGAAGTGTGTGGAAATAGGAACACTGTTGCATTTATGCATTCTCTCTTGAGTTTCTTTGGCTTAAGTCTTTAGAAATTTGTCCTTGATTTACGTTTGTCTGTTATGCCAAAAAGTAAAAGTCTGTTTAGGGCTTTCTTCTCATGAAGATTTATCAACAGCCTGGTAGCTGATAAACAAAAGTTTGTCAAGAGCCTGTCCTGTCTTGAAAGTAGTTTTCCTCATCTTGCTTTTATATGAAGTGTTTCTGTCTTTCATGTATTTTTTTTTACATTCTTATATGTATGTTATGTCAGTATTTATCTCAAAATTATATTCTAAGAAGACGGAAAAAATCACCTTCTGGTTTCAATTTATTTCTGCTTGTATGTCAAAAACGTTAACAATCCTCCCACACTGCCGCATCATGAGCATGTGTTTGTTTTTTCCTTTGTTACAATACCCAGGTCTTTCAGGATTCATGACCTTCCAAGATACGTTTCTCTGTTTTTCTGGACTTGTCACAAGCTTCTCTACTCATTGTCAAAATGCAATTTATTTCAATGGCTGTGATACATCAGGCAAAGCCATCCTTGTTCATGCTATGATCAGGATCATCTTTTGTGATGTGTGCATTGTGTTTGTCTTGCCAATCACTGAAAAATGAAGCATACTCTGTGATTAATTCCAATTTTTTGATACCTTGTTTTATACAACTTATTGTATGTTCTTTCTTAGTAATGGTTGTTGTCTGGTTGGTCTTTCAAAATTGTTTTATATACTGTCCTCATACAACTTCATTCTGTTTCTGTTGGGGTTTAGACATTTATTTAGCAGAATAAGTAGACTGTTTTAAGAAAGCATACATCAGAGTTTATACTCTAGTCCTTACTAGGTTTTGAGTATACTTTTTAACTTCATAGCACTTCCATTTTATTATGTGCAGATAACTGCAGCTGAATTTCTGTTAGGGTTTCCCTAAATAGAATAAAATGAACATAATTTCTATAATTTATCTATGGCCTTGTTCAACCAGCATTTTTCTTTCTAACTTTCTCTTTTTCTGCTATTGTCAGTGAAATATCTGTAACAGTCTTGCACTGGATCCTAAATAATGTCAGACTTTTAATAGTGGTAAGAAAATGACTGAATTTTACTACTGCGTACATGTTCAGAATTTTGCTATAAGAATTCATATAAGCATTATTTTCCTATTAATTGTTTATCTTCTACAATTGCTACATGTTTTGTACTAATTATACATCTCCAAAGAAATAACACATTAAATATATGTGTATGTAGTGTGTATATTAATACATTTCTGGAAATACATGGATTTCCCAGGAGTAATATGAAATTCTGTGACAGTGTACAGGAAGTAGGAATACAGTCTTTACTTAAATGTTTTTAGATTTTGACTGTTTTCACATTTCATGGTATAAGAGTTTATCAGCCTTCCTTTGATTTCGTGAAAATTCTACATAGTAACTATAGCACTGAATTATTTCAACTTACGAAATACAAATCTAAATTAAACTCTTACTGAGAAGAGTTGGGATTTCATTAAAGCACCTGCCTGTACATAAGGCAGCGCTGTATGTACTTATTAGCACTGAGACCCTTGCACAAGCTGAAGTGACTGAGGTAATCCATCCAAGCTATTTATTATATATTTTACAAACATGATGTTCTTGTAAACTCAATGAAAACTTGAGAGCATGTAAGCACTTGCTAGAATATGCTCCCTTCCCAGATTTTTTTTCTCCAAAATAGCTTTATAAAAAATGCAAAAGTAGCATTTTTTAAGGCAGGCAATTTTTAATCAAAATTTATGGTGAAGTCATCTAGACCAGTGGTTTTGTGCTGGTGCATCTGCTGTAAGGTAGTGACACTGAAATTGAAAACATATCTTTCCATGCCTTGGATTACAGTTTTTCTCTGAGTAAACTGAACAAATGAAGTTGCTTTTTCTTTTTTTAAAATCAAGTTACTTTACTTTGGAGCGTTAAACCAAAGGATAATCTTCTTGCACAGGATCGAGGCGATGAATTCACTTACACTGGGAGTGGAGGTAGAGATCTTTCTGGCAATAAAAGAATTGGAGAACATTCATTTGATCAGACATTAACACACATGAATAGGTAAGTTTTGAAAATAAAATTTAAAGGTATTCCAAAACAAAGAGTTGGGTTGTAGTGCTTTATTAAAACGAACATTTTGCTGTATTTGTTCACCCTGTACATGCTGCTTTTGTAAACAGCGATGCCTGTTGCTACTAAGAAGCATTTTATCAAGCACTGTGCTTTGTTTTTTTAAAGGAACATGCACCTCGGTGAAGCACATTGCTGTATTGCTGCTGCAGCTTGCAGTCATACGTCTGGCTGAAATTGTTCTACAGTCACCTTCAGAGGACTCTGTTTTAATTTAATGAGAAGTTTGTCAAAACTCTCAAGCAGAAGTTTTCTAATTCTGGGTGTTTTTTTTTTTTTAAGTTTTCTTCTCCAGTGGGTAAATCAGTTATAAATTTAAGTAGGAAGAAGGCATGTTCATTGTCCCATGATAAAAGAAATATTTTCTGTTTTGCTAGCCTTTTCTTCCATCATACCTTTGAATGAAAAGCAAGGAACTATGATGGTGCTTTATCAAAATACTACTTGAAAGAGAATATATATCCAGACAATGAATTAGACATCTGCTTGCAATGTTTTCTTGTGCTTTAAAAGCCTGTCTGAACAAAGAGTACTCCATCCTTTTCTGTTTCTAAGAGCACAGTCTTTTACACAACTGACCTCTGAACACCTGTGGGATGCTGAGAGTCACTGAGAACTTTTGTTTGCCAGGTCTGCATTTAGATAAGTTCTGCTGCTCTCAGACAGACTGGAGAGGGATCCTTTCAAGCTGTCTGGAGGAGAAAGAGAAAAAGCCTGGCTTGGCTGCTGAGAAAGGGAGGGGGTATGTGATGTGAACATGAACAAGAACAAGGAGGGAAGAAAGGTGGAAGTAGGTTTAAGCAGTAGTTTTACAAGCATATTTAGTGGATAGAGTGAAGTTGTGATGAGAAACATTTTCAATGTCGGCATAGTGCACCTGTCTCTTACTGTTCTCTACAATGTTGGTTCTATTCTTCTACTATGTCTGTTTATAACCCATATTATTTCTTCCATTTTGAAATCCATCCTTTGGGTTGTGGCTGATTCTGAAGGAATTTCAATCCCTTCAAGTCAGGCTGTGATAGTAGAAATACTGTTTCTTATGGCAGCTTGGTCACACTGTCTTGCTCCAAGTTTCTACAAGAGGGTCTTCATGGGTAAAGGAATTTGCTTATCCTTGGGTTAGTTACTGTGATTCTAAGTCCTACTCTGAGGTATTTTATGTGTCATGTGATAGAGGTATGGTACATAGAGCTTTTTTTTCCTCTACAGTGTTTTTCATCATATTCATTACTTTTGTGTACACACTTAAAAACCCTTGAAGTCTGTTGGTAGGGTATAGCAATAGGGAAATTTTGCCTGTTCTTATAATTTTAATTTCCTCAATGCTATTTAGGAAGGGATTATTTTTTTAAATTAAGAATATAAACTCTAAAAGGATTGGTTTGTTTTATCTAGCAATTTCAGATGAGTTTTCTTCTGGAACTTAGACAACAAAATATTTTGTGCTTTCATCTTTTTTTCTTACCATGCTTTGTAGCATGGATCTAATTTCTTCCATCAATTCTGCAGTTGTTAAAGAGCAGAACATACTGAAAAGTTCTGTGCTGCTTGATAAAGCAAAATTAGACAGGCAAACGCATATGACTTAGTTATGTTAACTCTCAAAACTCTGTTGTGTGAAGCAATCTAGCTTATGAAGACTTTAAATGTCTTTTTAGGGCATTGGCCCTTAACTGTGATGCCCCACTGGATGACAAAAATGGAGCAGAGTCAAAGAATTGGAGAGCTGGTAAACCTGTCAGAGTAGTGCGCAGTTCAAAAGGACGTCGGATCAGCAAATATGCCCCAGAGGAAGGCAACAGATACGATGGCATTTACAAGGTATTCTGATCTCTACAATATAAAGTTTCTCTTCAGCTGTTTTAAAAAGCCTCACATGTGTTAGTCTGCAAATTCTTCATTATTACTTAAAATAAATAGTTCTTTTTTGTTCACTATAGCTTTAGTTTATTCTGCAAAGGGAACCAAAATGAAATTATTCAGAACAGTGATAACGGAACATAACCTGTAATAGGGCATATAAGGTTGAATATGTAATGAATGAATATGAATATGAATATGTATGCTTTCCATGCGCTTACTGAGTTACTTGCTTTCCTGGAAATCAGATTATTTCATTTTTTCTTCAGTTCTTCCAACTATATCCTAGCCTTTTGTGTGTTTAAAGACTTTTTAGTTTCTGAAACAAAGGCATGTGCCTTTTAAGACCACTGTATTTATAAAAAATAGAAGAATCTCACAGCTGAAATGGTAGTATAATAGTAATGTATAAATCAGTCTTCTCATTTCTTCTTGAAAAATTGAAGTGTGACAATGTGCATGTGGTTGGCTTGTGATAAAATAATGGCAGTAATTTTATATTGTTCTTTAGGTGGTGAAATATTGGCCAGAAATTGGAAAATGTGGATTTTTAGTTTGGCGTTATCTTCTGAGGAGAGATGATGTTGAGCCTGCACCTTGGACTTCAGAGGGGATGGAGCGATCAAAGAAGCTGGGTCTAAGTGTGCAGGTTGGTATCAGGACTCAGAGAGTTGTTTTTATTCTGAGTTCCAGTAAACAAATTCCAAAAAAATGAATCAGTTAAATTATAGCTCCATTTTTTTCTTCTGCTTCACTGTGGCAGCTTGTAATACTAAAAACCACTACAGATTATCTGCAGATTGAAAGAATCCTGTAACAGTGACACAGCAGAAGGAACTGCAAATGAAGCTTTCTGCCTTAGCAGTGAATTGCTTTGCATATACGGATTGGAAAATCAGAATTTGTGTCTGGTTTTGTGATCTTTAGGCTGGAATGAATTTTTCTACAAGTGACTTAAGTCTGTCAGAGAAACCAAAAAAACCCTGTGCATTTGTATGTATTTTTCTCTTCATGTTACTGAGAAGTTTGTATACATACTGTATTTTAGGCACAGAAATAGGCTGACCCATGAAGATACCGGCCTTGCAGAATCCGTAAAAGATGGAAAGATGGAAAGAATTAATACTTGTTCTTGGCAAGGCAATAGTATATTTTACAGCATACCATCATCAGCCTGATTGGTAGAGTTGTAAGAACATAGGTACAGATGTAGTGCTTAATACAGCTGAGTATGGATTAAATTCTTCAACTTGACTATGCTTTTTTTAATGATAGATACTAATTTAAATGTTTTTTCCCATCATATAGGGTTTTTAAATTATTTTATACTTATTTTGCTATGTAGTCATAGGGATCTAAAGTCTTTTAGAAGTTAATGCTTTTGATATTTGTTTATTCCTGTATGCCAGTTATTTTTGTTTTAAATCTGTGCTTTTCAATTTTAGTATCCAGAAGGTTATTTGGAAGCCATGGCTAGTAAGGAGAAGAAAGATAAGGTTAAAAAGCAAACTGTGAAACAGGAGCCAACCAGCCAAAGTAATGGAAACCAGAAAAGGACAATTGTTGATGGTATTTCTTTTTGCTTTTTTAGCATTTATCAGCAAAGCCTGTCGTGTTATAATTACTAAGCTATGAAATCTTTGCAGAAGTGTGAAGTTGTTTGCAGTATGAATGTAAATTGATAAGCACATGCTCTGTAATTAAATAGTAGTGTAAGGGTCTTAATCCTTTTTACTACTCCTACTGGTTTTTTTTCTCTTAAGCTCTGAAAAAAATTGCACAGTCTTCTATGCAACTGTGTGCTGCAATCCTAAATAACGCTGAACAGTATGATTTGGAGTAGGAATTTGCTTGCTCCATTTCATGAATGTAATCCATGTTAATCCTTGTTGCCTTATAGTTGTCTTTCCCCTTCTTTTAGTTCAGACTAACACTGTTGTTACTGCTGATCATCATCTTAAGCAGGTATAGAGGAACCTATGAATACACCCAAAGCCATGAGGATGGGAGATGGAGGGAAAGGAGAAGCTTTTCAGCTGACCCAAGAGCAGCAATGGCTGATTAGAGAAGACTGTATGAACCAGAAGCTGTGGGATGAAGTACTTGCTTCTCTTAAGGAAGGACCAGTATGTCTGTTGCATGCGTAATTTTTATTGTTTGTCTTTTCTTTATACTATTAAGAGAAATCTTGAGTCCATCTTTAAACCTAATTAGCTTGTTGAACTTTTGCTAAATATAGACTGTCTAGCATTGCTTTTATTTGTAAGACTTTTATTTCAAGAAAATAAGCCTCACTTGTGCAATTTGCTCTTGATGGATGGATTTATGCCTGCATAACTGACATCTTTATTGCTCGAAAACATCTTGAAGTCAAAAGTGGATTTTTATTTATTTTCATTTTTTAAGAGAGCATGTTTTCTCTGAAATAAGAAATGTATTTTTATGCTGTGCTGATGTCAGAAATCAGACATGAAGAAAGATGGTTTTAGTCACTACTTTTTGTTTATCCATAAAATAATTTTATGACAGCTTGCCCAGAGACACATACTCCATCCCTGGAAGGCCAGGTTGGATGAGGCCCTGAGCAACCTGGGCTACTGGACAATTCCCTGCCCATGGCATGGGGCTTGGAATAGGTGTTGTTTAAGGACCCCTTCCAACTCCAACCATTCTCTGATTATATGATTCTTTGATTTGTAGAAGAGCAGGGAAATTAAGCCATTAAAGACTTGCTTCCTGATTACTTCTAGAAAGCTGTGCTCAGAGATATGAAGGACTTAACTTCTGGAAGTTCATCATCTTTATGTAATAAGCGGCATTTACGAGAACTATAATAGAGTTTCTCTCTTTTATTCCTTTGCCCTACATTAGAATTTTCTGAAGAAACTGGAACAATCCTTTATGTGTGTCTGCTGCCAGGAGTTGGTTTACCAGCCGGTGACAACAGAGTGCCTCCACAACGTCTGTAAAGTAAGAATAAACTGCCTTGCTCTGGGCTGTTTTCTTGGCTTTGAGACACCAGTCACCAAAGCCATATGTATTTTAGAAAGACAGTAATAATTGCATAATACTCTGAGCAAAAACACGCAACAAGTTTCCATTCAGTGTTTGCTTTTTAACCTTAATTTTGTGTAATAAGGAGTGGAAGTATGTTGTGTACAGTTCCTGCTAGACTTAATGAGTAAGGTTTTTCACTGCTGTCATGCCTTTGTGATCAGTGGAAGTGCACTAGGAATTGGTTAGGTCCAGAAGTTAGATTTTGGCACAATATCAATAACTTAATTTTACATAGTTGAGGCAGAAAACCAGATTTTATAATTTTATAACTGTATTAAGTGTTGTGAAAGGATGTAGGGTAAATGCCCTGGAAAATTATTTGGGCTTATTCAGAGAAAATTATGTTATCTTGTTATTCTTGGCATTGTACATGTTTCGTAGGAGGGCCACAGAAGTCAATTCATTACTCATATGTCTTAAAATCTTGGTGAGTTGGATATAATGTGAGGAGCTTGGAATCAAATCTGTACTAGAGTTAATTTTGTAGCACAGGTGTGTACAGAATCATGCAGTGAACTGTGCATATTTGAAAGGTGCCTGCCATACCTAGTATTTGTGCCTGAGAGCCTAAAAGGATTCAGACTATTATCACTGATAATGTTCATGAAGATATTTATCACTCCAGTAAAAATCAGGGTGTTGTTATGCATGGCTTGCACACATGGAACGATTATGTCTCCTTGAAAAAGCATAAGAAATATTATGAAGGACTTAATACTTAGAATTATGGAAATTGGAAAACCATGGAAAAAGAAAGAAGAGAAAGCTGAATTGCAAAAAACCCAGAAAACACAGTGTTTGAAGATGTCAGTAAATATTTTTGAATACCATATAACATCTAGTTAAAGTTGTAAGGAATAGTTTGATAATAAGGTGATGTTGCTGTTTGGACACAGATCTGCCCTGACAAATTTTTGATGCTCAGCAGTCTGCAGTAACAATGGATAACAGCACAGATGCTAATATGTTAGAGATTTTATTATTCTACATGTATCTGTAATGCTTAATTGAATCTATTCTGATGAGGTAGATGGAAATTATTACATACACAGTATATGTGGTATATTCACCTTCGTCTTTGAAATGAAGGTTTGGAAAACTACTGCAGTCTGTGAGGCTGTAAATAAAGCTGAAGATTGTGCTGAGAAGGAATTAAATCACTACTGAGGTTTCCCCTTCATTTCCACTAATGCCTTGCTGTGAGTCACATCCCAGCACAGAGAAGAGTTCCTTTGCTAAGACATTTTAGTCACAGGCAGAGTCAGGTGCGAGAGGGCTTGGCAAAGACTTCATTTTTTCTGGTAGTACAGCAGATTTATATTTATATTTTATTTATATTATATTTATTTTATAGTGATTCCTTAAGTTTGCTGGTTAAGCTGTTGGTCTCAAACAAAGCTCTCACAATTTACTTCTGTCTTTGTATGTGCTAGACTTGTTTACAGCGCTCTTTCAGAGCCGAAGTGTTCACCTGCCCTGCCTGCCGCTACGACCTGGGGAAGGGCTACACCATGGCCCCCAACAAGATCCTGCAGACACTACTGGACCAGTTCTTTCCTGGTTACAGTAAAGGGCGATGATGTGCTCAGACCTTTCTGTATTTCTCACAGTGACTTTATGGAGAGTAAAGGGGAATAAAAACAGAAAATTCAGCAGTGGACCAGCCAGCGCGATGGGACTCAATAATTGTCACATTTTGAAGCAGCTAACCCTCTTCCCCTCATAGCCATTTTTTGGTGTTGTGAGAACTCTAATTCTCAGCTGTCTTTTAACATCAAGGGTAGTTTTGGCCAGTTAACATATAGTTTCTAATGAAAAAAAAAAAAAAGAAGAAAAAGCCTCAGCTCCTACTGGCCTAGCTGAAGAGTAATTTATGATTTGTTTTTTTGTAACTACCTCAGGACAGAGGAAAGTAAATTGTGTCAAACAATGTTGGGGATGAAAAAATGTTAGTGATGTTTTAGCTACACACTGCCTCCTGAATATTAGTTGTGCCTGGTCCATGTGGTTTGATTTACAAAAAAAAAAAAAAGAACTCAATAAAAAACCCAAACCAAAAGAAAAACCCACAAAAAACCAGGAAAAAGAAACAGATTCAGCACTTATGCCATTTGGATTAAACAGCAAATTCTGTGGTGTGCATAATCCCTTTTTTGTCTTTTTCTTCTATTATGCTGTATTTTTTTGCAAGAACAGGCTGATTTTTAGTCTATTTTTGTGAGCTTCATTGTGCTTTTCTTGTATCTTATGCAAGTTGACTACTAATGACTAATGAGAACAATATGAATGCATTGTTGCTGCATTAGTGTAAAGTGATCTGTGTTTTTTGCACTTAAAGAGGGTATTCAAGACACTCTAGTTGTGTAAAAAATAGTTCATATAAAAAAAAGCCACTTCTGTATTAGTTAAACTGTATGCTTTTAGTAGGTCTTGTATCAGTGGCAATACATCTACACAGCATTAAAGGCAGTGCTAGCTTGGAGAGGGTTCAAATCGCTTCATATTGTGATCTGAAATTTTATATACAATATATCTCCCCCCCCAAATATACCTTATTAAATATTTTATGATTCAGAGAAGTACTAGTTTTGTTTTTACTATTATCCACTTAATTAAGTAATAAGGTTTTTACAGAATTTATTTTTCATATTACTAAATGCTTTCCTTAGGTGGTCTTCTGGTTTTTCAGGTGCAAGGCTTTATATTCCTTAACTCATTTCTCAATGAAAAAACACTTAATTTAAAAAAAAGACCAAAACACCAAACAACTCCAAACCAAACTCCAACTCCAAAGATTCGTAGTTGGTCTGGTGTGTGAGTCAGATTCCCTCGCCAGGCACTGAGGCTCCACTGACAGCATGTAGCCTGCAGTGCTACAGGTAGCTCAGTATTTTCTGGAGAAAACAGATGTGATTTTACCTTTGTAACAGTCATGGTATCTGTGTGGTCAGCATGTAGGGCTTGTGGCTTTTTACCTTTTAGATAAGAACCACATAGTGTTTTAATGCTTTGTTTTCTGTTTGATAGATTTTACCAATTAATTCATGAGACAAAGCTTGTCAGTTTGAGGTCAACAGTGGGAAGTTATCTGCTTAATACAAAAATATGTAAACCAATATCTTAATATTTTTCTTCAGTGACATAAGCAACATGAAACTACTTTTCACAAATATTAAAGTAGCTTCACAAGACGATGGAGTTAGATTGGCAACACATAAAGACTGTCCTCACATCACAAGTCTGCAGTGTTTTTTCATTATTTTTTACATCCTTAGTACTGTATCAACAGCTAAAGACACCCTTTTCAATAGTAAATTCTAGAGTGAAAAATTCTGATTTTCTTCACTATGTATTGAGATGATTTAGGACAGGTGCAGTTTTTCACATAAAAACTGGTATCTGGCCTAACTTTCCTTTGATGAAAGCCATTCCTGTCTCTTATCATCTGCAGTCTTTTGTGTAATTAAAGCCTGCCATTGACATAGTAAGGTAGATAATGAAAAAGTTGCAGTCCCAAAACTTTCACTATAAAGGACACAAAATTTACAGTACTAAAAATATCACTATGAACATCAGTCTCATTTGTGTCACTTCAGCAAGAGTTCCCAGGCTGAGTGTGTATGTAGACCTTCAAGAAGAGGTTGAGTAGTGGCTGGTTGTAAGGTGCAAAACTCTGTGGCCCTTTCTGTGGTCCAAGTGTTACCCCAGTGCCAGTTCCCTAATTCACCAAAATCATGCTTCATGTGGCTGAATGAGTTTGTCCCTTCATGGGTGCTCACGTACATCAAACACAGACAACCCTGCACAGACCCAAGCAGGTTGCTGTTAGATGTGCTCACAGCACAGAGGGCTGGCTGTGTAACTGGTGAGAGAATTGGTTTTATGTCAATTTAAGTGGGAACAAGCTGGAAAAGGCTCCTGGTCTGAATTCTAGCTACAGAGTGATTGGTTGTGGCATTGTGTGTAGCAAGAGGGCTCTGATCTCTGAGTGCTGTTGGTGCTCTTGGAGGGCTACAGCTTAAGCTGTGAGTCACTTTTTGCACAAGCTGTAGACATACATGACAAAGCAAAGCAAATTGAGTGCTCTGTATAAAAAAGTGCCAGTATCCAAAATAAGACACTTGCAAAACTGTGGAAAGAGTGTATTTTTTACCTAAGATCTAAGCCATACTAGGAAGTTCACAGCTGATCTTTTATGCCTTCTCCAGAATAAGAGAGGATTAGATGGAACTACAAGGAAAAAATCATGTGATATAGAAAAAGATTAAGTTTGTTACTGCTTGGTAAAATGGATCATTCTAGCTCATTAAAAAAATCAGAGATTTAAATATTAATCTCTGTTAGTATTTTCTGTTGTGTAGAAACTTATTACTGCTGTGGCAATTCTCACAAATCAGAACTTAAGCTTCATAATTTCATACTGGTCTATTGGACAAATCCAGCTGGAAAGTTTAAATCCAAAACATGACAACACTTCAAACTCTGACCAATTTTATTAGACTACTAACACTGATAGGTAAAAAAATCAGTATGAAATAGTAACACTAGCAATGCTAGTTAGTGGTAATACGTGAAGTAAATTTAAAAATCTACTAAGTTATTTTTTTTACAAAATATGAACAATTACTCCTGCAGTTAATATTTTTTAGTAATGCCTTATGTATTTGCTTCTTTTCTGCTTTTAACTCTCTATCTTCCATGCCACTTTGCAAATTGGGTGTTAATTGTTAAAACTTTCGCACAAAACAGACAAAATGCTGAATCAAGGCAACTTCCAACATCAACTGCTGTGGAACAATCACATTTTGTTTACACATAACATACTGATTGTATTTACATTTTAACTGAGCAGTGATTCAATTAACAAATATGGTGATTATTCAAAATATACACAGTATAAATATCCCCAGGAAATCAGGAAAGGGCCCTCCTGATGGAGTCAGAAATGCAGGCAGCTGAAAGCAGTTTTAGGAAGATGCTCTCTTCTGTTCAGAAAATGGAGATTCGTAGGCTTCCATTGGTGGGCAGGTACAAACCAGATGCTGATCTCCATATATGTCATCAATGCGAGCAATTGTGGGCCAAAACTTGCTTTCAGGCTTCACAAATGGCTAAGAGAGATAAAAAAACCCCAACCATCTTAATTTTTCTACCAAGGAAAGCTACAAAATTATAATAGACATTAGAAAGTTGAAGAATTACAAGTGCTGGGAAAGTGTATTTTTTAAGTGAAGTCATCCTTCGATCCTTCAAATCTATTTGCATTCCCTGAAAGTTAACAAGCGTGTATAATAGAGAATAAAGAATAGCCAAAAGAATGTTTAGATTTTCAAAAAAGTGTAGCCATGTCCTCTAACACATGCTTTCAAAGAAGCAGTTTTCATGGGATAAAAGAAAAATTGATTATCCTTTGAACAACTGGCTTACAGATAGGAACCAAGGAAAAGTGGAGGAGACTACTCTGCTGTTCAGTATAGTTAGGATGTAATATCTAAAGGAAGGTGGCAAACTTCACAGGTGCAGTTGAATTCTTATTTTTTTAAACATATTAATAAAATACTTGCAATTAAGTTTCAGATGAGAAAGGTTCGTTACACATATATTTAGCTGCTATGACTACGGAAGCAGTTAAGGACTCTGATACCAAGAGTCCAGCTCCAATCTGACCTTTGCTAGTAGCAGGTCCACACTGGTGCTGCTTTCCCCATGCTGACCATGAGGCATCTGGTCACACCCTGATCCAAGTTCTTTTGAGCAGAGCTTTCAATATCATGGGGACTGTTTTGGGAGCACTTGGTGCAGTCTGTCAGAACTGAACAGGCTGTTTCCAATACAAATGAATACTGAACGTTGAAGTGCTAAGATTCAGAAATCCAAGTCTGCACTTATGTGTAGAGACTTTTTTTAAAAAATCTTCTTTTCTTGTCTTTAAAAACAAAAGTAATGAAACTGTGGTAGAGCTCACACACATAAAAATTGAGCAACAATAAAAACTGCTCTGAAATTTTCATTCTTACCACATAACTTCATTTCCAACTGACTAAGAAACTACAGAGCACATAGCATATTTATGTATTACCACACCACAAAGTTCCATTATGTACTCACCAGTGGGAATGCTGCCACTTCTCTGGAATAGGGACGATCCCACTTGGAAGAAGTGACACAGTTCAGAGTATGTGGTGACATCTGCAAGAAAGAAGATATGCTTAGGACATGAAATTACTGAATTCAGTTGAACATATAATAGTGTGAACCTTCCTTCAAGTTCACATTACGACATATAAATAATTACTGTCTAGAGAGTGTCTTGAGAGCATTGTTTATCTGGGGGGAAAAAGTGCAGATTTAAACCAGGAGACAAGTCAGTATTTGGATTTGTTTTCAGTTTGCCTCAAGATAATACCCAAGGCTTGAATATGCTTTCAGCTTTTCTCTAAATTTAAAAGGTAGTAGAGTGTTAGAAGAGTAGAACAGAACTTGAGCTGATACCAGTTCTGTGCTGCCATTGCTAAAATAATTAATTCAATCTCGATTTTTTATTGTTAATGTGAAGGTCATTCCACTTCCTGTCTTAAATAAGCTAAATAAGCACCTCTCCTTTGTTACTTTGAGATGGCCTTGAAATATAGATTAAGTGTTTGTGGAAATACTTTTCTCTGCTTTGTCAGCAAAGTCCAGACTTCTGACTTGAAAAAGTAAAAATTCAAATTTTGAAAAAGCTAAAGATTTCTCACAGAAGTCTTGTGTTCACTGTTGCACACTGTTACTTTTGTGAGTACTGAAGACCAGGAATTGGGCTTAAGCAGTCTCAAGGGTTAAGCTGATGCTGGTAACTTGCTCTACATGTCATCTTACCTTTAGCGGGTTAATTTGAGCATCCATCCTGCCCTCCTCTATTTCAGCAATTTCCTGCCGAATACTGATCATTGCATCACAAAATCTGTCCAGCTCTGCTTTGTCTTCAGACTCTGTTGGTTCAATCATAAGTGTCCCTGCCACTGGCCAGGACATGGTTGGAGCATGAAAACCTGGTGACAATAGAGGAAATCAGTAACTGACAATATGTTATAATATATGCATTAGCTAGCAACTGATTAACAAATTCAGCTCTTCCTATACAATGATCCTTACACAACTGAACTCTGTCGTAGTGTTGGCACTATCCTGTAAAGATAAGACAGGCTTTTCAAGTATCCAAGTTTTTAACACTGAAGGGTAACACCATTGTATTATTTACAATAGAGTTACGCACTGATTTAATGAAACAGTTCTAAACCCTGCCCTTTTTGCTATTTTACTTTTCAGCAAAAATACTTCTTCTTTCTTGGGTTACTTCTGTCATTGCTGCTCATTTCAGAATGTTCTGTCACTGTACTTTCTTACGACAGGCTGAATGGCAACATGAGACAGGTACAGATTTCACCACTGGTAAAAACAAATGGTGGTTTCTTATAATTCCCTTCCTGCACTACTGCTGATTACAGTCTTGTGACACTTTTGACTGCAGAGGATGGAATTTTAATATACTTACCTGTGTAACTCACCTTTGTACCTACTGAAGTGTCTGTTTAAAGTGGTGCATGATATTTAAGGCTCACTTACAAAGAGCAGGAAGTGTGGTTTTTTTAGTATTTGGATTGTTTCACTGAAGAGGTATTACTGGTTAGGGTTTTAACAGCTTTCATGCATATTCATTAGAAGCACAGTTCCATATGATCAAGCAGTTCAATAGGTCCTCTTGTCTGGCACCCAAAGAGCATCCACAATCAAATTCTTAAGAGCACATGTACCAAACTGCATAAACTATATCAGGATGGAACTGTTTAAATCTTACTATCCTACTTCATTATTTCTTTTTTTTTTCCCTTCCTATTTTGTTTTGATTTGGTAGAATCTTACTAAGCTTTTGGCTCCAACCCACTTGCTCCAAATGGCTGTCATGTAATCAGTAATTTGATGGGGCAGTTTATAAAACTGCGAGGTAGCAGCAGAGTCATGAGTAGCTACTGCAATTCAGTTTATGCAAATTTTTGTCCAAGCCCTTAAAGAATATGAGGAAGCCTGAAATATTTGTGACAGATTCACCATCAGTGAGATGTGTCAGCACTAATTGCTACAGTACTAAAATGTTTCTATCTCCCTTTAGAAGAGATTTAGAAAAATTTCACTTACTCTGCTATTTTAAAAAATAGACTTTTGATTTACCATAATCCTGAAGCCTCTTAGCAAGATCTACAGCTTCAATGTTTGCTGTTTTTTTGAAAGGTCTCGTATCCAAAATGAATTCATGGGCTACAAAACCTGTAAATGAAAAAGTGTACACTGTTTACTTTGTAGGAGAACAATGCAACTTACCAAGCAGTCTATTCTGCTTGGTTTTGTGGAGAACATGACAGAAAGACAAATTCAACAATATTTACTTGGGCAAAAACTGAAATCTGAGAAGTTACCAGGTAAGAGAGATACAACCCAGTTTTTGAAGTATTGCCCTTTGAGTCCCACGTCACATTATGGAGAGGCCTCATTTACAAGATCAGAACTAGGAATGAGTGATCAAAGTAGCTCCTACAAGTTCTCTGAAAAATAATTGAGTTTATCAATGGCCCAACACCATTTGTGTCTTAGGCTATCTCAAATTAATCGAGATAATCAGTTTTATCTTATGCCAGACCAAAGTTCAGATTTAGTGTTAGAAAGAGGCTTAAGACAAAAGTTATCTCAATTTATATCCACAATCCTGGAGAATCTTTTCCATTACATTCTTGAATCCTTCAAAATTTGCATATTTCATTTACTTCTATTAACGTACTACCTGCAGGTTTAACCAAAATGTACACCATTAAATTTAAGACATATATTTTGAATATAATATATTTTGTACTCAAATGTTCTTTGATGCTGTTCAGCTTAAACAAGCAAAATAACATTGTCTGATAGTTACTATCGCAGATAGTTTTTTCATCTCTTGTTCATTACTTCTTGCCTGCTGCAAGACTAGAGAGCCAAAACAGGAAAACAGAATGTGGCTAAAGTATCTTGCATTGCCAAGGGAATTCTGTCTCATCTCACAAAAGTGAACAAGGAGCAGAAATGAGAGAAACTTGGTGGGATATTTTTTTCAGAGAAAGTGTGCAAGGGAAAGTACAGGTCAAAAAATTACTTCCAGTTCTTAAATTGTTGAGCTATTGGTTATGAAGATTTGGAAGTCTCAACCTGGTTGCTTCTCCTTTTTCTACTGTTCATTAAACTGCTGTTAGCCTTCAAGGAGAACAATCTGATAGTTTCCTCCATTTTTGTCATCATTTCATCTAATTACAAACAGGTATTTTTTTTCTTCTACTTCCAAGTATCTCAGTTTCATTGCAATACATCCACAGAAGAAGTGTGGCGGGTTACTTCTCTCCTTGTGAACAACATCAAAAGAAGCGTGAAATGCAGCTGTCACATACCATTATAAAAGGACCATATTGTGAGCCAACTTCTACATAAGGCAAAAAAAAAAAGTCAGCTTGGTAGAAGAAAAAAGTTGTCTAATACTTGCCTTTTGCTCCTCTGAAAAGGATTTTGTAGTGCTTCTCTAGCCTCTTAGCCATGTAGTTTGCATTTAGTATAGCAATCTCAGAAGCATGCTTCAGACCCTTTGCTCCCATTGTCTGAAAAAGAAATAACGTGAAGGAACAGATCTAAAACAGGTCCCAGGCAAGCCAAGTGTGCTCCTGCACTGGCAAGCATGACAGACAACAGCCACCTCAATGCACCTTGCTAGTTCTAAGGCACTCACTCTGCTGTGACACTTTACCACACAACAGAGAAGCACTGGATATTGACTGAGGGCTCCTTTGGTATACATAGCTTATGAGAGTGTCTGCTGTGTAAGAGGTTTAGCTTGAAGTGAAGGACCCAAACCTTACCTCAAACTGAGAAGTTCTGAACTGAATAGAAAAAAGTGAGAACTCAAATAATGTCAGAAGACACAGGCTGTCTGTCACTGTTGCACAGGAAGAATGTCCAGAGATCTGTCCAAAAGGCTCTGTGTGCTGCCTGTACAGATTATCCCAGCAACAGAAACTCTTGCTTGCTGTGTTGTGTAGCAAATGATATTGCGCATTAACAATGACCAGAGCCAAATGAACACAGATGCACTTATTGTTCTGTTAAATCACTGCAGGACAGTGCTAGAATTGAGATGTGGTTGAACCTATTAACACTGCACTTAGAAGTTTAGTCAGCAAAGGAGAAAGCCAAAACAGCCTTCAAGGTAGTCCCTTTAGATAGGGCAGTGTAAATAGATGGCATTTTGCACACGAAGAAACAGCTTCCCTTAAATATTTATTACAGTTAAAATATGCTGTAATGGGAACCAGCTTACAGTCACAAGTGTTTTTTACCCACAGCTGAAAAGCCACCATGGAAATTGCACAGGTTCATATTTGCTTATTTTGAATTCCAGGAGAGTCGGTTTCCCCAGCAGAGGAAGTTTCCACTGCTAGAGTATCAAAGTGATAACAAAGTACTCTGAATGATACTGCCCCTACATTCACTCTTCCCCAACTCCTTCTGTCACTGAAAGCTCAGAGTCCCAGCACATCCTTCTCTCAAACTGAAGTTGAATCTACACTCATCTCTGTTGGCTAAATACTTCCATACATGTAACAAAATATTTGCTGACTTATCACTAAATTGCAAGGGATTAACAAATTGCTTAGATCATAATCAAGCAGTCTCACATGTAAAGCCAAGGCTATGTTCAGTTTTCAAATTCAGTAAAATCCTCTGGAATTCAGGATATTGGAAAGTTGAATGTTGCATACATGTCAAGTATAACAATACTGAAAGATACAACAAAATATTCTTGGAAGAACAGTAATTACCAAGCTGCTTTTAAACATGGAAACTTGAATGTCAGAGAAAGTGGAAGGGGACACTTGCCTTGTGTCCCCTTTTCTCAAGACTTACTACAGAAATGTAAAAGAGTTAGATACAGGAGTTGTCCTTACATCCTTTCCCATGGCAACAGTGTCCTACTAGAAAACAAGTAGGTTTGATGGATGTAAACTATGACTGTGCTGTAGTCACTTGCATTTCAGTCTGTGCAAACATCAGCTGATACTCCTTATAAAAGTCTACACACCTTGATATACACCCAGGAAATTGGCAATATAGCACTGGAACCCCAGGGTGCAGCACTGACAGTACCCAAAGGACATGCATCCTTATCCGGCTGTATTTTGATGACAGGGTGGGTAGGCAAGTAGGGAGCCAAATGTGTCTTCCTAAAACAAAAACATTTATTTTAGAACTTAAATGTGTGTTCCTGTGTTACCATATCTGGACAGTTTCAGCAGTAGTTTCTCTTCACCTTACTTCCAAACACAGTCCTCCAGGAAGTCTGGTCTATGTCTTCTTCAAAAGAAAGTTTATTAACATAACTGGTGCCAATGGAGGATGGCACCAGTTTTCAACCTATCACAAGATATTAATGGAGCTATCCAAATAAAAATTACTTTTTTAAACATGTAAGATTATTTTCCTTTAAGGAAATATGAATGGTCCATAGGACAGACTCACACAGCTCATGTACCACTTCTGTGTTCTGGACTACATGCAGTATTATCAGTCCTCAAAGCCATCTCTCACTTACTCAGGAAATGGACTGCTGACTGAGATCTACCATGCACACTAAAAGCCTAACATGGAAGCCAGGGTTTGGGAATACAGGTGAACATCACTGTTCATGAGATCAGCACATGACTGTGCCGGAGAAAGACAAAAGTTTACAAACGACAGCACACCTCTCCCATCCATGGCTCTATACTGAAGTGAACAGCCAACCAAGATTCACCAAGGGATATACACTTTTTTTTTTTTTTTAAGAAAAGGCTAATACAGAGATACCCACACTCCAATTGGTCCCATTCCAGGTCCTCCTCCTCCATGGGGAATACAAAAGGTTTTGTGAAGATTTAAATGAGAGACATCAGAGCCGTAATCTCCGGGACGACACAGACCGACCTGTAAAGGGAATACCCTGTTTCTAAACATTCTTCATATGCCATTTAAGACCTATTAATGCATGTAAGGAGAACAGGTAGATGGTGTATGTTTTTCTGCTTTTCTGTATCATGATGCATCATAAGCAAGAACTTCATGCAAACAATGTTTTGCTTTAGGAATTCTTAATTATGTCTGCAAAGAATGTCTTTGATAAAGATTAGGCAGACTTAGCCAATCTCAGTGAACAACTCATACATCTTATGACACATTTCAGGGAAAAACCAAATAAAAGAAAATTACTTTCACCATCTAATTTTTATTACTGTTCTTGGAAATCTCACCTCCTCCCCCAAAACACTATGCCACCTTGCATGGAAGCTGTGTTATGGTCTGAGTAGTGCTGTGTTATTTTTATTCCAAGGGCTCCCAGTAGTAATAAATCTGCCTAGATTTTGTACCTGAGCATTCATATTTGCTCCATCTAAGTAAACTTGGCCTCCGTGTTTGTGAATGAGGTCACACACATCTCCAATCTCCTCTTCAAACACACCATTGGTGGAAGGGTATGTGATCATGATGGCTGCCAAATTCTCTTTGTGCTTGTCCACCTGATGGCAGGGAGGGAGAGAGAGAAAAAGGATCACTGAGGCTCCCAAAGATTCTCAAGATTTTTACCAAAAAAACCCAACTGAAGTCAGCAAGTGTTTTACAGATGGGAATCAAGTCTATCAGCAGATAGTCAAAGTCATTTATAGTCAGCAAAGGATACTGGGTTCCTTCCTTCAGCAATGCTTATGGAAAAAGAGTGTTTTCTGAAAAAATCAGAATTTTAAATTATGGAAGAAGGCAGGTATTAAAAGAGAGATAGATAGAGATAGAGATGAGATAGAGATAGAGATAGAGATAGAGATAGAGATAGAGATAGAGATAGAGATAGAGATAGAGATAGAGATAGAGATAGAGATAGAGATAGAGATAGAGATAGAGATAGAGATATATATAATGGTCACTTCTGGGACATTCAGACAACCAAATGAAACATCTGGCCTTCAAGTTAAAGTGACATAATGACCATTCCCCCTACTTTCAGCAATAGAGTTCTATGACTACCATAGAAGTTTGTTCAGATATGGAAATGTGTCCTGCTAATCCCTTGCATCGCAAGACTCACCTGCAGCCAACATACTTATAAAAAGATAAAAAAAGTTGCCTAGCAACACATTCCCCAGCAGAGGTGGACTTGAACTTTGCTAAGAGAAGGCTGAAGTCCAGTTTCAAGTGTTTCACATTTTTGAACATCACTCGTTCATTTCCAGTACTAGCTGTGGACCAAAAGGGTCTGCTATAAAAGAGTCTGCTGTGTAGAAAGACTCTTTGAGCAAGTCCTGCACTACAGATCCTCAAATTAAAAGAAATCTCACAAATGTCACATGGTTAGTGTCTGAGTGAGGAAAAAAAAAAATTACTTATCCTTTCCAAGCATGTAATCAGTATTATTTCTCTATTTTCTCTCACAGAAAAATGTGATCCAGCTGCCAACACTGTCACCTTCAGAGAAGATCAGTTCCTGCCTTGAAAATCAAAGTTAATTAAATACTCACCATTGCTTTTAAATGGGAAATATCAATACTCCCATTTTTATCCACTTCAATTGGCTGAATCTTCATCCCTGCCATTTGTGCACTTGCCGGATTTGTACCATGAGCAGATTTAGGAATGAGGCAAACCTTAGAAGGGAAAGAAAAACAGGGCCTAAAGTATAACCAGTTAAAAAAATCTCAATGCTTTATGGTCTACACTCAGCTACAACTCTTTATCAGTTTCAAAGAGAAATCCTGATGGTACCAGCAAATTGCCTCTTTTGCTGAATGATGCAACTCAATTTTTTTTTAAAGAAAATCCATTCAGGTATCAGCATTTAAATACTCCTTACCAAAATTTCATTTGCTGCATAATCATATTTAGGGATGAAATTCTAGAATATTATCTCAGATACTTACATTCAGAATCCTTTCGTCTTACCACACCGATTTTTTTTTACAGTAATCAGTCTCAATATGTACAATGACTTGAAATGAAAAACTGTCTAATTCCAAATTTCCACTACTACTTCAGCTGACTTCCAAAGCATTTTCTTCTATAGTCTATCCAAAACAAAAGTCTAGACCAAAATATTTTGGCTATAGATAAGAAGCTCAGAGCTACTCACATGCTCTATAGAGTTGATGAAAAAAAAAAGAAAAGAAAAAAAAAAGATAAGTACTTCTACTTAAGTAAACGTAGGTTCTTGTTCGTGCTAGGAAATGGAGGTCAGGATATTTTCCAGACATTTCTAAGGAATTCCACCCTTTCTAAAGACAATAAATATTTCTCCAAAGAAACCCAATCCTTTGCTTCTATTCAATGAGGATATTGAAGCATCTGTGTATTATGACTCTCTTGGAAATACTTAACTAAGTTTATTAAGTTATTCAAGCTTAGATTCATTAAATAAGGGCACAGCACTTCATTTTCACGAGAAACTGCACAATCCCAGTGCCAGTGCCAGGAAGCACTGTGCCACGTCTGTAGCCATTTTAGCTACAGAGCTGAAATGTAAAGTGACTCTAAAAGGCCACCCAGTCTTACTGGGTACAGACATTATTGATCAGATGGAAAATTGGAGGGATGAGAGCCATCGGTTCATAGCCACACCTTTTTCCCACGAGAGGGCACCAAATCTAAACAAGGCCAACTGCAAGAAGCTTGAACTGCTGGTTTAATTACTTTCTCCAGCGCAGGAGGAAAGGTCACTTCAGCTGAAAGGTCAACATATTGTGAGCTTTCTTATTTTCTGTTTTTCCCAAGAGTATTGTGATTTTCCTGTAACATATGAAATCTGTAAAGTGTGAGAAACTGCAAGCAGCCCCCAGGCTCCCCTGTGCAGTTCACCTCTGCATATTTCAGAGGACAGAAGAACCCACAGACACTCACAGAAGTCCAAGGACCTTGCACGGAGTAAGAGAAACAGCAGATCATATGTGGACAATCAGAAGGCAACTCTCCAAAGAATAAAATTTTAACCTAATTTCACTTCTCACTGAGTAAAACTACTCACAAACCAAAGCTTGTAATTGTAAAAAGTGGCTGCCTTCTAATAACTTTGATGTGATCTGGATGCAATAAAGAAACAAAGACAGAATAAGAAAACACATTCAGTTCTAGGCAGTTTCCTCACACAGAGGTTATAGTTCTCTACAGGAGATCAGGACAGTGACCCTTCCATTTTGAGAAGGTAGTAAATGAGTTCCAAACCCAAGGAAAAAATCAAGTTCAGAGGATATGGATGTTATTACACTAAGGATTTTTTTCCTACCATTTAAAGCCAGCTCTATGAGTGTGTGAAAGAAGAAGATCTAACTAATATCAGATTTACCAGAAATTTTTGATGTGGTCCCAAAAAACATTTCTAAACTAACCTCCAGTGGGATAAGTGGAAAGGCACACATGGATAAATATTTATTGAAAACATGAAAAAAAAATAGAAAAGGTAAATAGTCAGTTTTCACTGTAGGGAAAAGTCATCCTAACAGAATATTATAAATATCTGTGCTGGTTCTCTATCCAATTACTCATAATCAGGTTTATAATGGAGACACACAGTGAAATGCCAAATAACCTCTTAATATAAACCCCCCAAGTCACTAGAAGAACTCATTGCATAGTTCAGGAAAGGACCCACAGTATGGAATATCAGCATTCAAAGCAGTAGTGGAGCCAGAGAGATCTAAACTATTACAGGAAAAAACACATCTTAACAACCCACAGCTGTGATACTTAGCTTTGAACCTATTGCTACCAGAAGATCTTGCAGTTTTGGTGGGAAAGCAAGCAACTGCATCAAAAAATAGAAAGGGAATAAGAGAAAAAAGAAAAGGAACACAGAAGCTTTGAACATAACCCAAGTTATAAGATGGCTTCTTTGAAAAGGATGGATAAGTAAGTGGAATCCAAATAGGAAAACAGAAATGAGAATGGATAAGGATATAATAAATAACCCTGGAATTAACACAAGGTATGTCAACTGCGAATATGGAAGAACTGTTCATCATCTTTCAAGACTGACAGTGTGTTAGATGAAATTGTAAACTGTCAAGTTCAAAGAAGTAACGAGAAAGCATTTCTTATTAAGAAATAGATGATAATGGGTGATGAAGCCACAGAACCCAAGATACCGTAAATATCAGAAACTTTCTCATTAGATGTCAAGTGATCAGATTTAGTTGTAGAAAAATGCGTAAGCTGTGCCTTTGGATTCCTTTGCATTGGGAAGTTCCCAAACAATAGACAGATCAGTCAGAGTGTAGGGAGCTTTGAATCCTCAACACTTCCAGTTCCAAAACCCTACAGGCTCCCCAGCTGAAGTGTAGAGTACATTTCTCACAGCTGTTTACATCCAAATGGGCCCAAGGACTATTGCATGAGGCATCTCCTCTTTGATCTGTTCAAAGGTCTGTTGTTGCTCAGAGCCCCATTAAAAATAATTCTTCTTAAGGGTCACTCCATAGAGTCACAAGCCAACAGTAACCTGGCATACTCATACATTCTCCAATAATCCATAGACAAGCCTGTGCTCCTTTCTGGGAAAGAGAAAGCTGCAGGCCCAGAGGTGTAACAACAACCCTGCTGATTTTGTCCCAAGAACAAATCTTTGTACTTGGTTTTATGGAAAAACCAGAATGGTCTGGATTATTTTTTATCTCTCCTCAGATGCTTTCTCTGCTGTGATGCCCCATACAATGTTGTCTATCCATGTATTCATGTATTCACACCTGCAAATGTTCCAGGGCAAACTGGCAGGTAGGCAGGAATGTGCTTCCAGCCCTGAGGCACTCAGTTCCAGACTGAACTGTGTACTGGGCACACTGTTCCAGACTGTGCCCAGTGTACTGGGCACACTGTCACAAGCTGTGGCCTAAACTCTGCTGCCAAAGAGATAAAGAAAAATGCTTTTACACTGTCAGTTGTGTCATGCTGCTTGTCCACCTTTGGCTCCCATTTTTACTGGACTTTTAGCTTGTCCCACACAGCAGCACTCGATGGTTGCATCACTTCCATCAAGCCATGGTAGTCCACTGTTAATTTCCACCTGCTGTCATACATTTTGCATTGGCCTTAGAGAACTATTTCAGGTTTATTGAGTCTTGCTTATCCCTCCTTGGCTTTTCAGCAGATGAATCAACTTATGGATGGTAACCAGGGAGGCTTAGTTGGTGCAGAACTGCCACTGGTGCACCATCATGATAGCAAGTAGCACCTGTTCTTCATTAATTAATTACTTCATTCATTCATTCATTTACTACTTTCCATGGCTGGCCACATGTCCAGCATGTGCAATGGTTGCTTGGAAATTAAAATGCCATAATTTTAAATGCCATAATTTAAATGCCATCCCTGCTTTGCCCTCCTTGCCTTAAGCTTTTGTTGTTGAGCATGCCATTACGTGACATAGAACATCTGTTTGGCCAGCCAGGGTCAGCTGTCCTGGCTGTGTCTGGCAGCACCTTGCTTACACCCAGCCTCCTTGCTGAGGAATGGACAGGCTCAGGACAGGGCAGCAGCGTAGAGAGAAAACCTTGACACTGTGGAAGCACTGGTCACCAGTAGCCAAGAGATTCCTGTGTTATGAAAAGTGCTTCAGCTACATGGGCTGCTATGCAGAAAGTTAAGTCCACCCCAGTCAGACATAGTACAATCACACTTTCAGGGCCTGTCTCATTCTCATTGTCTGTAAAAGCTTTTAAAATGGTACCGAGGATCCGTGAGGGAAGCAGGGAATACTGACAGTCTGTCACAGGTGAGCATACACAACCTAGTTTCTCTCTAGGCAAGTCCCAGCTGCTGAACCAACTCTCCTTTCTCCACTTCCCACCCAACATCTTCCCCACATGAGTGTTGACACTTACAGTTCTATGACGTTCTCCTTTGGCATTTAAATAAGCTTTGATTGCAGCCAAGCCTGCGTACTCTCCTTGGGCTCCACTGCAAGAGGAACACAAACACTGTTACACAGCACACAAACCAGGAAATGCTGCCTCTCTGCCAGAACTTCAAAACTGTCCAGACCAAACCCTTATCAATGACTTCAGGCAAGTGTCAGCAAATTAAAAGGGGCACATCCCATAGATTAAATTGCAAATGGACATGACTTAATTAACAGCTGGATGTAGATGAAAACAGTAGATGACAAAGACTGACCTATTTTATGTGCTTACACTATGATGTTAAACCTTTCTGGTGGTTTAGCTGATCCACATTTCTGCACCTAGCAGGGGATTACCTGCCTGATTACAGAGAGGAAAAGTAATATGCAAACACACACCAAAATGTATGCAGTGAAGGATAAGAAGTGTTCCAGTGACAGACTAAGAGCAGACTAAGTTCTCACTATTCATTTGTATCAAAACTGCTAATGGACATAAACAGGCTGCAGCAGTACTCATTCTATGGTGCTTTATTCATTTCAGCGAGCCTGCACATCCTAGGCATTCTTCAGTCAAACCTAGTGCACCAACTATCATTTCAACAACTTAACACTTGGCAGCCCATACAGCTTATTCCTATTCCAAATCCTTATTTTTACTTCATAGGGGAAAATACCAATAACACCACCACTTTACACAAACAATGGTAGAGAAACCTTCATAGAGAGGAAAGCATAGAAAGAAACATTAAAAATATTTAAAAGACCAAATCATTAAACTTTTAGAAGAGATGACACAAAATCCCCAACTATTTTATGATTTCACAATCTTGCATTCAAGACAAATTTAATCTTAGAAATTTCTTCCATTTTTGGCTTGCACGTTTTCTTTGGAGATAAGTTTTTAGAATCATGTTACAGTGCATATGTTCAGAAATAAAGTTCCTACCTATTTGGTTGAAAGGAGATTTTGTCATAGCCAGTAATCTCACACAGGTCCTTCTCTAAATCCTTGAAAAGCTGCTGATACCCTTGAGCTTGATCCAGTGGCACAAAAGGGTGGATGTTGGCGAATTCTCTCCATGTAATAGGCTATAAGAACAAAACAAACAAACAAACAAACAAAAAGCGCTGTAGCAGAGTACTCTGCAATCAACTCTGTTTTGTTGTTAAACTCTGTGAAGGAAAGAAGTTGCCTTATGGAGTACGAGACCAAGAGCAGCCTTTACTTCTCCACAATGACACTGGCTAGATAGTTTACCTATGTGGGTATCAAGTGAGACAGTATAATTGCAACTTACTGTAAGTTCAGCTGAACTATTGAGCTTCATTGTGCAGGACCCCTAAAAATACAAACACACATCAGTATTTATTGAAATACATAAACACGTAGGTGAGTATATTTTTTTTTTTTCCTTTTTGGTAAATACCTACCAAAGGAATCATGCTGTGAACAAGGGAAATATCTTTGTTTTCCAATCTTTTCATGTACCGCACAATATTTGTCTCAGAGTGATAGCTGGAGAACACAAAATACAGTTTTAGGGCAAGTGGATTAGCTACATCAGCTGCTACCATAGGAAAAGAACACAAAAAAGAAATAGACTAAGGATAGTTATTAATATATACTAGGTAGTTCTTTCTAAACTGGCACTTTAAGCTTGCTAATAACCACATGAATTAAAAAGGCTTATTATCATCTCAGTAACACTATCAGTAAATATGGAATATAAGGGCTCTAGTAAGTGTGCTGATACCATGTCCTCACATAGTAGCTTCTACAATACAACACATTAATGGAAGAACACATTCCCAAGATGGCCGTATTTCTCCACGCATTTAAAAAAAGAAAAATAACTAAAAATGCTACAAAATAGCTTATTTCAGAATAGTGAGTGACTGTATGAATCTAGGTACAAAATTGTCCTCAACTGAGTCCACTACCAGTTTTGAAAGGAGTTATTTTCAGGTTCCATAAAAGCACCAAATATAGAGCAGTTTCACAAACCTGTTGAAAACCTGGTGTGTCAAGAATTTGGACGTTCTCTTAAATGGGGTGCTAAGGATGCCTTTGGTTTCTTCGCCCATACTCTCAGCAATTAGCTCCTTTGACACAAAGAAACAGAGAGTCAAATACTTTCATGGAAGTCTTTTTTGTCATAGTCAACTTCTGTCAGAACTAGCTTTTGCTACCAGTTTACCTCAGGATTTCGTCAGCTTTTAAGGTAACCACCACTCTTTATTAGCATATGTACCTGTATATACCTAGCATGACAACAGCATTATATTAAAACTGGGTACAGATGTCTCAGTAGTCCTCACCATGTCAGTATTGCTGCTAATTACTAATGACATGCAGAAAAATTCCAGTGGGAAAGACAGAACTGACCCCATGTCCTACCCATCACAAAAGACGGAATAGCCTAAATGCAAAGTGTACAAACTGACCTAAAGAACTGTCACAACCAGAAAATGGCATTACATAAATCCTTTATTTAACACTGCCTCTTCCTTTAAGAGAGGATCTGAAATTCTTAATATTGAACAAATGCTTATCATATAGACACCCACTATACAAGAGCAGTTTTGCTCTTCATTATACTTTGGAAACATTCAGATAATTTCATCCACATGATCTATTATGTACTTACAGAAGAGGATTCACAACCAAAAATCCATAGTATGTCATCTAGATCTTTCTCATTTACAGTTTCATCAAGTGATACTCCAAGCTATGGATAAAAGCACCGGTAATTACTCAAAGCTGTTAACTCTAAATACAGAGTACATTTGTTCTTGTCAAGAAAAACTTTCCAGAAACATTTGAGGAAAAAAAAAATGAATCTACCCAACAATACATAAACATACATATTTATAGGCATTTATGATAAATAAATTTAGTTAATTTATACAAAATTTTCCACTTCCTTAGTTTACCCTGCTAAATCATCCAAGCCAGATGGCTCAGAAGCTTTGAGATTTGTGACCTCCCTTGTAAGGTTTTTAAGTGTTTTCCACTTAATAGGAAAATTGCCCATTTTCTTATGACAGCCCTTTCCCCCATTCCAATTTACAGAACATACTACGCTTTGCCAAGAGTCCTTAATGCCTACCAAAGTGTGGTTTAGATTTCAATCTATCTTTAAATACTGATATGGGACCTGAATTCTGGATGTCACCTTGTATTTCATCATTAAGTTTTAGAGTCTGTCCACTCTATCCCTTGGTGGCATATTTAACATGAAAAAACTAGATCATTTTTTAAATAAGAACAAAACGAAAATACAATTATTATTTCTGGAAGTTCAGTGCATCACTTAACAAGCTCTTTTTCATATTCTCTTTAAAATTGACTGATATGTCTGAGCAAATCACAAGATCTTAAATAATTTTTTTCTGTTTAGTACATGTAATTATGAGCAACCTCATGAAGAAAACATCATACTACAAAATTTCTGAATTTATCAAAGGTTTCAAAAGTCGCTTACTCTGCCATCACTATAAATCCGAAAATTTATCTTTCTAAGAGCTGCCCTGTCCAAAACCTCTTTGACTGAGCATCCACATGTGATCGTCAAGGTATCAAAGAACAGATCATGATGTAGTTTATGACCAGCTCGCCTGAGACCTATAAAAAACAGTAAGTTAATTCTATTACATGCACACTGTATTGTTTGCTTAAGCAGTAGTTGCAGAACAACACTATCTATCTCACAAGTAAATGCTGCTCTTGTGTAAAGAGCAGTAAAAGCATCAGCTTTTTAGTGAAATGTCACTGTATATAAAATGCAACTAAAGATTCAAAACTAATTAATAATGCAGACTGAGTCTAGGGAAGGTCATTCTGGTACATCAAATCTGTTATATATACAGTAGCAGATTGGTATATGAATACAGTAAGGACAAAATAGTAAGATTGGAAATATATTAATGGATATTAACTGTCACAGAGCTTGCCATAACAAAGTTTAGAGTCTTAGGTTTTCTCACAGTACAATAGGTCTTCCAGCTAAACTGGCAAATAAAGCATGGATGTTTGTTGCAATAATCCTCATATCACTGAAAAAAGACCTACCAGACCATATAGTCCAGATGCAATCATTATTCTCTGCAACAGATCCTGTGCTTTTCTTTAGCTGTTAAGCTTTAGAACATCAATGTCCATAGCAGGTGTGATACTCCATCCAATTTAACTGAAATGTTTCTATTGTTTTAATATGATTTATTACCTTCCTTTGATGTGTTAATACCCTGTGCAGACTTTTGTGTGTAAACTAGGATGGTCCATCAAGAAAAGTATAAGCTGGCAAACAGCAGTTAAACAGCAATCTAGAGACTCACTCTATAACTCCTATTAGTTTCCCAAGGAAACAGAAGTAAAGCCAGGAAGCTCTTATTACACAGACATCTAATTCTTGGATGTCATTATCAGAAGTACACAAAAAAAATCTGCTGTAAATTGTGTATTAAAACCGTCTCAAGCTGAGAGAAAACACATCTGATGGACACCCTTGCCCCCTGCCCTGTAAGTTTATTTAAGATGTATTATTTAAGAGGTAAGAATTTTAGAACCGTTTCTGTAAACATTAAATACGCACCTTCAGACAAGATTAGAGTAGCATTGTGTACTCGTCTTGCAATATGCGTCAGTCCATCAGACCCATGGTATATACCAAACATGGCTGACATGTTAGCCAGAAGAGCCTAGGATCCAAATACATTTTAGGACATGGTTATTGTTAGCAAAGACTACTTCACATAAGTTTAGTGGAATGTTTCTTTACCACCCAGAGAGAACCACATATGTTCAGCTGATGTTATAGCTGATTATGTGCTGCCTACCAAATTAAAGAAGGGAAAGACAAAATACTTCTATGAAAGTGTAAGCACTGATTGTGAATTCAAAGCCTTCTGAAATGCAACTGTCTTAGCAATTAACATGTACTTAAATTCAACTACTGCAGATGTTTGAAGACTTGCAAGTCAAGCTAGTTTCACAGGAACCCATTGTTTAGGATTGGTACAAAAAATTACACATTATCTCCTGAAAACCAAGTAATTAAACTTGTTTTAATATCAATAATCTCTCCTCAAATTCTGTCAAAACAGTCAAACCAGGAGGAAAACACTGACTGGAGCAAAAAATGTTATGACCTTGTCTGGCTGCAGGTCTGTGGAGGTATGCTGAAGATAACTATTTTGGATACTTACTTAATCGTGGTATTTTCCAGTAAAGCTATTTCTTTGGTGACGTAGCATTTTTGCATCAAATCACATAGACAAAAACATAAGTTATGACAATTTGAAGAACTAGCTTTAGAATTTAAAAATTTGTTTCTTCTGCCTTGAGTGGGAAATTTCGAATCATTGGAATTCCCTTCTGCTTTATTAAGAACTGTGTATTGTTTATAACAAAAAGAGTGCTACACAGAGGTGTTCGTGCAGCTTCATGACACTGCAAGAATTCCGGATTACAGTCTTTATTAAAGGAAACACATAGTAATAGTCTCTTTTCATGCAGATCCATTTTTCGAAGTATTCAAAATGAATAAACAAAGACTAGTATATTTCTATGTCCTTCATTACTCTACTACAATTTCTCAAAAGTAAAGCTAACTCATTGTTCAAGTTGTTTCTTTCTAGCACTGAAAATAAAGCATAAGTTACCTGTGCTGTGCAGATATTGCTGGTAGCTTTATCCCTTCTGATGTGCTGCTCTCGAGTTTGCAAAGCTAGTCGGTACACTTCCTTTCCATTTGCATCTCTATGGCACAAGCACAAATGTTGCTTCTATTACTTTAAGATGACAGTTATTTCCCACAAAGGGCTTTATGCAGGCTAACCTGAAACTATCTGTCCTCAGAGACAGAAAAGTGCTGGAGAGAACAAAGCAGAAGTCAGGACAGCTGTGATACCAAACAGAGCAAGACTAAAGTTTCTAGGTTTCTATTTACAGCATGGCTGGTCAGGTAGAGCACACAATGAAATTTCTAAGCATACTACAGGAGAACTTGGTATTTGCCTTAAAATTACACAGATTATTGCAACTAGTTTAACTGAATAATAATCCAGAGCTTGATTTGAACAAACTGAGGGGGAAGCATTTATCTAATGATATAAAGTACGAGCACATTGAGTTCGTATATAAAAATAACCTGTTCAACAAGGTTGTATGAGATAACTGAAAGGGCTCTGGCCAATCCATCCTTCAGGAGGTCTCTTTTTATGGTTCCTAACAATGTGAAAAGTGAAGAGGTGAGAGCCAATCTACTATTCTTTAAAAGTATGATAACTTTCAGAACAGCCACAAAAAGAAACAGACAAGCTATGTACACACACATATATAAATACATACACATGTTATGCATGTGGGGGTTTAAATAGCTTGCACACCAGTTAGATGATACTCAAAACATTATTACTCTAGCAGTTGTTTGGGGATTGTGGCTATGCAGCTTAGTTTATCAGCTGTCTATCCAGAGGAACCTTGACAAGGTGAAGAACTGGGCTGACAGGAACCTCACAATGTCCAAGAAGCCAAGTGTAAAGTGCTGCTCCTGGCAAAGAACCCCATGCACCAGTACATGCCAGGGACACCCAGCTGGAAAGCAGCTTGGCAGGAAAGGCCCCCGGTGTCCTGGTGGACACCAGCTTGAGCATGAGCAAGGAATCTGCCCATGCAGCAAAGGAAGCACGTGGTATCCTGGGCTGCATTAGGAAGAGTGTTGCCAACAAGGGAGGTGATGCCTGCCCTCTCTTTAGCCCTGCTGAGCCTTCAACCCAGAATGTTGTGCCCAGTTCTGGGCTCCTCAGTGCAAGAGCAATACAGAGGTACTGAAGAGAGTCCAGTGAGGACCACAGAGATGTCAAAGGAACAGGGCCCTCTTGCCTGTGAGGAAAGGCCAAGAGAAGGGAAGGTTCAGGGACATCTTCAATGTAGATAAGTACCTGCAGGGAGGGTGCAAAGAGGATGGAGCCAGTCTCTTTATCAGCAGTGCCCAGTGACAGGACTAGAGGCAATGGACACAAACTGAAGCACAGGAGGTTTCCTCTGAACATGAGAAGATGCTTTTTCACTGTAAGGATGACTAAGCGCTGGCACAGGTTGCTCAGAGAAAGTGTGAGCTGTCTTTCCTCAGAGATCTTAGAGGCGGGCACCTGGACACCATCCTGGGGTGCTGGCTCTAAGTGACCCAGCACAAGAAGGGAGCTGGATCAGAGTGCCTCCAGAGATCCTGTCCAATTTCAATCATTCTGTGATCTTGTGATCAAAAACTTGAAAAAATCCATGGCAAAAAGATGCATTCAGGAAGTATCATAGCTTTCATCCTTTTAAATCCTTTTCTTTTCCAAAATTCTTGAGATGCAAAAAACAAAAGAAATACTACTATATAAATTAAATATTCCTAAGTGTATTGATAACTGTGAATGTCTTAGCTATTTTGGTTACTGAAGTACTTCTGAATAGCTTCTGTGCCAAAGATATGTAGTCTTCCCAGTGACAATTTCTTTGCATTTCAATTATTACTAGTGAGACACCTTGTCAAAATACACCAAAACCCCACTAATAGCAACAATTAGAGGCAAGATTTTGCACACTATTTCTCTGCTTTGTTTAAGAATGACTAAAATTTGAACTAGATTAAGTTCCTTCTTGACTATTTTGGAGGTTCACTGAATTTTCTACTTCTTTCCATTCAAAAGGTCTAGCAGTACAGAATAAGTGGAATAAGTTGGCTTGCAAAGCCTCATGCCATCACAATGAATCCATTCTGCCTTTGGTTATCTTTTCATCCCACATTGCCACAAGCACTACAGATTGTTCCACACAAATGGGATTCTTGAAAATTCCTTCCTCCCTCAAAACTGAAGGCAACTTTTATTCTCACAGTTTTCAGGAAAGAAAGATGTTCAGCACACCACCATAGTCAGCTGTTGCTCACAAAGGCTGCACAAGATGGTCACAGTGTGGTTTTTTATTAAGTATATAATAATAATAATAATAATAATAATAATAATAATAAATGTGGTTTATTTTTAAGTATTACTAAGATCTCTGAAGGGAGAATTTAGATTTGATTTTAGGAAAAGGATTTTTAAAGAAAGAGTTCTGAAGTATTGGAACAGGCTGTCCAGGAAAGTAAGGGTGTCACCATCCCTGGAAGTGTTCAAAAAACATGTGGATAGGTCACTACAGGATGCGCTTTAGTGATGAACTGTAGGTTGACAGTTGGACTTGGTGATCTTGAAGGTCCTTTCCAACCTTAAGGATTCTATGACTCTATGATTTCAATTTTCACTTAATGGCAGAGAACCCTTACCTTGTAACACCCACCATTCTGCCTGGCATCATTCTCACTAGATTTTCCTTGACAGCAAAGAATGCTGCATGTGGTCCCCCATAGCACAGTGGAACACCAAACCTCTGGGAGTTACCCAGGACAACATCTACCCCAAATTCTCCGGGAGGCTTCAGAATACAGAGGGCCAGAAGGTCAGTAGCGCAGCAGGTGAGAGTCTGAGAACAGAAATGCAGAGCAGTCAGCCTCTTTTCTGAAGAAAGGGTGCTTGCATGGGAGCTAGATTTTTAAATATAGGTTCAAACAGTTCCCTATCAGTTGCACAGAGCTGAAGTGCAATGGTTGTAATGGTTATCAATTGCAAGTAGCTGAGACATTATCTCATTAACACTTAAGTCTCTATGAACATGGCTGTTTGATGCATCAGACTGGTACCTGTGTGACCAATAAAATTCACCTTACCCCATTCTGGTGAGCCCTTTCAACAAGTTCAGAGAAGTCTTCAACCTTCCCTTCAGTGTCTGGATACTGAAATAACACTCCACTGACATCCTTTCCACTGAAATCCATCTCATGGGGTAATTTGAGCTCAGTAATAACACCTGTATAACTGGAAACAAAAACATGCAGAAGGCAAAATATTCAAACCACTTCCTACTTTGGAGTGATACTTGATGTTTTCATTAACTCATATATGACTCTTTTCTTCAACATGTTGAACATGCTTTGGAGCACTAAACATTGAGAAAGTTTCATGTCATGGTATATAGTACTGAAGAAGAATTGCATTTGATATCACCATCAAAAACACAGAGCAAAGCAAACAGGATACATAAGATACTTGCTATCAACACTTTGCTGCTTTAGCATGTTTAACTTGGAGAACTAAGTCATGTTTTTAGAAGATGGTTACTTCAAACTGTAAACTTAAAAGAGATTTAGTTTTCATTAAAAGAGAAGATTTTCTATCTAGGGTTGTTAATTTCCTAGTAAAAGAAGATGAGATTGAATTCAACAGTCAAATGTATATATTTGTGCAACAATTTAAGGGAAAATTAAATATTTTCTTCTTATGGTATGTTTAGTCACTTTTAAAACAGCTTTAATTTCTTTGCAGTTGTATTTCAACTAGAAGCAATGCCAAATGATAACAGATTTCTGCTTCTAGTTTGCAAAGAAAGCATAGGCCAGAAATGTTATGTATATAGCAAAAAGGCACAGATGGAAAATAAATCAATACAAGGGAAAAGATATGGTGAAAATGGAGGAAAACATTACTTTGCTCTCGTTTGGACCACTGCTATGGTTTGAGGGTGGCATCGGGCATCTACATAGAACTTCCTCCTTTTGTTGTGTCTGTTAAAAAAACAGAAAAAAAGAAGATTTACATATAAATACATATCAAAATATTGTTTTTCATGGAAATAAAGTTAGCTTATTTTCTATAAGTGATTTTTTTATGTAAAAAAGCAGTTGAAAATACTGGTTATTACAACCAGATTAAGTGTAAAATGGAATGAAGGTTCTGGCACATTTAAATTAAGAAAGTTCATTTCAGACACTCAGATGAGACTCATACGTGACAAAAATTAGATTATGAAACAGAACAGTGAGCTAATTTCAGAAGCCATGGCAATGACTCCACACACACATACTTTTTTAAAGGAATATAACTGTCTTAAACACAGATTTTCCAATGTGGCCCTGGATACACAAACATGAGCCATCAAAGCAGGGAAACAGAGATGAAGAAGACATGGTCCCTGCCCACAGCAGCAGGGTTGGAACTAGATTATCTTTAAGGTCCCTTCCAACCCTAACCATTTCATGATTCTGATAAGACAACTCCCTAGATTTCTCTGGCAAGTAGAATCTTATGTCAGACTGAGGCTTTGGGAACTAGTGAGTAGTTACAAAACAGTCTCTGCTGTGTAATCACTTTCCTGATTTACAGCTCTACAGTGACCTTCAGCCAATTCATTTGATTTGCAGATTCCTTTCAAATGGCCCTACAATATAAAGTAGATTTGGATATATCAGTAACAGGTTCACTTTTAGCAACTTAGAATGATGTTCTTCCTCGTTTTTTAAAGCTTCTTTTCATCACTAGTGGGAAAAGATTATGTGCATCTTCAACTTTCACGGACACAAAAGACTCGGGTCACAGCGAGTTAGATGATGTGATAAAAGGTCATCTGCACCACCAGCAGAGAGGCAATGGCAGGTAGGGGAGCCCAAATAACACCCTGTTCCTGCTGCTCCCAGGCCCTTCCCAGGGATATCAGCCCAACAGAGACCTATCTCCACAAGCACCGAGAAGCACAGAGGCCCCAATGCAGGTGGGAACCTGTGGCAGGATGGTTTCCAACCCCCCCCCGGCCCCCCCCAGCTGCCAAATCTTATCTGCTGATGTGGAGTTTAGGGGACCATCTTCCCCTAAAGTTTTTGGCGCCAGCTGTGAGCTCTTTGCTGGGAAGGCAGAATATCCAAGATAAGTGACTGACAGACACAAGGATTTTATAATATAAAAGATCACTGTAAGTTTCAAAAATCAGACAGCAGTTTGGTTACTTCTTGAAGTGCACAAACTGTTCTCTCTGACATACTTGTGCTTTTCTTCTAGCAGTTGAGAGAAAGAAATTGGTGAGTTACATTAACTTCTACCCTTACTATTTCTTTGCTACAGGTACCTTTATTATTGTGCACTATTTATTCTACTGGTAGTATCTTTTTGCTTATCCTGTGTAGTAAGAAGTTTTGCTTAAATTCTGGTCTCATATGTGTTTTCTTGTGACTATTACAATAAATCAATCCATGTTGTAATAATCCTGATAACTAAAGAACCAGAGAGAATACATGGTTTTGGAGTGCAGGCTACTCCAAGCGAATAAAACCCATTTAAACTCTCTCATATTCATAACAGAACCCTAATTAATTAATTAACCCAAACAGGCACACTGCCACTTGGGGGGCAGACATTATGGGATGCATGAGAAGAACATTTTGGGATTGCAAGGGTTTACTCTGAGATGTTTAGGGGGAAAAGCATACAGCTAAATGATACTGGGAGCAACAAGCATAACAAAAGAGAGGAATAAGGGGATAAACTGGGACAGTCACACAAAAATAAAGCTGTGCTGAAGCACTTGCACCTTACTATTGCAGTCTGTGCCCTCTTCTTGTTAAATGCCTTTCTGATTTCATTCATGGGTAAGGGGACTCCATATTCTGTGTGTTTGTGCAGCTGTCTGGGTGCCAGCACCTGGAGTCAGGCCACTGGGGATCCACCTGTCCATAGTGCAGCAACTGAAGTCACAAGCAAGTGAATGTCAGTGCCAGCAGCTGGAGCAGCACTCAGCCATAGGAGCCCCTGTGTCTGTGGTAGTATCAGAGGAAGCAGGTGTGTGTCTGTGTGTCAGCAGCTGGGGCTAGTACCATGGGCAGGGCAGATTCTTTGCAGTGCATCCATGTCTCTGATGTACTGGGGAGCCCAGAGCTGGGCACAGCACTGCGGGATGTGGACTCACCACAGCAAAAAGGAGGGATCCCTCCCTGGCCTGCTGGCAGCATTCCTCCTCCCGCTGCAGCCCAGGAGATTGTTGGCCTTTTGGCCCCAAGTACACACTGCTGGATTGCGTTCAGTTTGGTGTCACCCAAAAACCCCCAAAGGCCTTTACAGCAAAGATGCTTTCCAGCCTGCCAGGCCCCATCAAGTACCCCACATACCTGAGGTTGCTTCTCCCCAGGTGCCGGACTTTGCACTTCCCCTTGTTTACTTTCTGAAGGTCCCTGTCAGTCCATTTTCTCCAGCCTCTCAAGATCCCTCTGGATGGCACCACAATCCACTGGTCTGTCAGCTGATACTCCAAGTTTTGCATCATCAGCAAGTTTGCTGAGGATACAGTCTGCCTCATCACCCAGAACTTTAATTGGACTCAGTGTTGCCCCCGGGGTATAATAACTGTCCTCTACCTAGAATTCATGTCACTGATCGCCACCCTCTGGGCCAACATTCAGGTAATTTTCCATCTATCTTGCTCCCGCCCCGTCCAGTCCATAAATTTCAGTCTCTCTGTGGAGATTTAAGGGAGATCCAGTGCTCTAACTCCTCTCCCCTCCCCTCCCCAGCCAGTCATTCAATTGCAGAAAGCCATCAGGTTGGTCAGACACAATCTCCTTCTGTGTGAATTCATGCTTGTGACTCCTGATCCCCTTCTTGTCGTTCACATGCCTGGAAATGGTTTCCAGGGCTAGCACTTGTTCCATCATCATTGAGGGATTGAGGTAAGGCTGACTGGCAGGTAGTTCCCTGCATCCTCATTCCTGCCCTTCCTGAAGACAAGAGTGTCATTTGCTTCGTTCCACTGCTGAGGCACCTCTCCCAGTCACTGTGGTTGTTCAGAGACAGACAAGAGTGGCCTTGTATTGATATCAGGAGGCTCCCTCAGCAGCCATGGGTGGAGCACATCAGGACCTGTGTACATCCAGTTTGCTTAAGTGTTCTCTAACCTGACCCTCCTCCAACAAGGGTAAGTCTTCCTTGCTCTAGAATTTCTCCTGTCATTTCTCCAGGTCCTTAGGTTTCTTAAGATGCCTGATTTAAACATTTACATCAACACTAGAAACTTCTCTGGGAGCTTGGTAACATAATTGTTCAGTGATCTGCTCACAGTAAAAAGATACTGAACTTCAACCCATTGCCTACAAATGGATAGATGCCTTCAAATTCCAAAATTACTTCCTGCTTTGATTTAACCATACATTTAAACACAGTACCTGTGACATAATTGCATGGCTTCTGCAGCAGCTGTCCCCTCATCCAGCAAAGATGCGTTAGCCACATCCATTCCTGTAATATCACACACCATAGTCTGGTAATTTAGGAGGCTCTCCAGCCTGCCCTGGGACACCTCAGGCTGGTAAGGAGTATACTGGGTAACCCTGTAAGAAGAAAGTTCTGAGTTTGGGTCTAGGAAAATAAATGTGTAACAGAATTATGTCAATGTATAACTGAACAATGTAACAGAAAAAAGAAATACTAAAGTGTAATTCACTAACATGGAAGTTGGTTAGAAAACAGTTATTTTCAGACAACTGTAATTTTTGTCTTCTAGTGTTGACTTGGCATTTGATGGGAGAGGAATTCTATTTTCTCCTTTGTAAAAAGAGAAATTACTTTTAAAACAGAGATGAGAGGCCATCATGGAGAAAGGACAGGGTATGTAGACACTGAGTGTGAAAGAATTGAATCAAGTCACAATATCCAAAGGAGAATGCTTTGTTCAGTCATATCTAGGTTTTGCCATGAACTTTCAATACTGCTTCTGAAGCCCTTTACCTGTCAAGTCTTCTTCACTCTTCTAAAATGAATGTCATTTCACAGAATCAAGCTCAGAAATATGCAATTTCTTGTGAAATTACAGTTTTCATATATGTTAGTGGAGGGAAGTGAGACTGATGTAAGTTTCATCTGCTGTCATTTGGTGAACAGAACAGTATAAGCAACTCCTTAAAAACACAAGAATCTAAGGGAAACGCTCCATTGTAACAGTCCAGAAAACAAAGCAGCAGGGGTTCAGGGATGAAAGGCAAAACCACAGATCAGACTCTCCTCTCACTGCTGGATATTTGGGCACTGGATTCCACAGTAGTTCAGGACAGACTTTATGCCAGATTGAATTTAGAGTAGCAGCCAAAATCAAGTGGTAAGTGGGAACACTTGTGGCCTCTGTTTTCTAGTGATGGAAGAGAAAAGCAGTTTGTTTCCTTAAAAGGGCAGTGGTAAGCCCTAGCCTTTTGAAAAATGCTTATGACTGAAGGTATAAGCTTTCAAGAAAGATTCAAGTATTTGGAAGCTCAAGTCATGTAAAGTCAATAGAAGGTAAAAACCAAAGATTTTTAAAGAACAAACTGGAGAACTTTTATGGAGCAAGATGAGACAAGGTACAAAATAGCAATGTGAGAGAGAAAGTAGGGAAAAAGTCCTGAAGAGAATGCAAGAGCTAGAAGGACATAGTCAATATCTGAACTCAAAGTGTAATATATATTGCTAATGTATTTACTGTCTAATTAAATAATACATTTGCTTAAATTACTCATATATACAATTCAGTACAGTAACAGAAAGCAGTAGGTATGTATTGAATACATCAATATTGATGTCTTTCCCAAAAACTGTAGGTTTTTTCTTCTTTTTAGGCAATTCTAACACAAAACTAATTATCATCATGTGACTGTACAGTTCATAAGTGAGATCATGTCCTGGGCTGCATGCAACCTTGCTAATCCCAATAGTAGGGTTTTTTCTTCCACAGCTGCTAAACCCAGGGGCTAGTTTGCCAGATAAACTTTTAGGCTGGAAGTATTAAGATTGGTTTTCTGTATGGTCTCCCCTGCCCACTCAGTTCTCACCAAAAAGAAAAGTTATTCCAAACACCTTTGAATGAGCAACAACTTTTCTTGAATAATAGAAAAAATTTGTCTGTATTTAAAGGTTAATGATCATGCTTCCTCATTTTATTTCACCTAAGGGCCATTTTTTGTATTTTAACTTGCAGAAGGAAATAGAATTACAAGAATAACAAGAATTAAAACATTGAGATTAATTGAATTGCATTACAGAAATCCTACCCCATGTAGCCGGGAAAGTACACTATATTAGAAAACAGAATCAAAGAAGCCATAAGATTTTGATGTTATGGTTTTGAAAGATAAATACAGTTGAAGTAAAACCAATCAATTTCAGAAAGATGGAAAAAAAATCAACAAAGAAATCTTGGATTCCAGTACTGCCACAAACTGCACTGTGTGAAGCTTAACAGTTCTACAAGTAAAGACATGTTTTATAACATTAAAACGCTTAGTTAAACACTCTTTTTTAAGGGTTTATTTTTGCATTTTCTAAGCATGTATACCTTTTAATCTATTTTATTTCTCCATGATTTCTTTAAATAAAATATCTGGCTGTAGTCTGCATTCCAACTTCTGCCTGAATCTATACTACGTGGTAAGTGACTTTTAAAGGTAATTTAAAAGCAAACTCTCTAAATTTAATTATTGGTATGGGGTTACTTTCAGAATGAAATGCATTTATTACATTCTGAGTGTTACTAGCCAACAAGTTTAATAATTTACACTAGAGATGTGAAAGTTGCAGGCATCCTTGGTACAGGTATTTTATTCTTACACATTTAATGTCTGGGGTCAAAGGAATCAAATGAGCCACACTTGGGAGACTTTTAGTTGCTCTAACAAATGCCAAGCAAAGAGAAACCACAAGTTATGTAAGTTATGTAAGGGAGACAGAATAGATCAGAAACAGTAAGCCTGAGCTTGCAGCATTTCCCTGGGAGCTGCAATGTGAAGTGTGTCAGCATGGAAAGTGTTACACACTCAGCAGATGTAAGGAGGTCTGATTTCTTAAGCTGCTTCCATAAAGCCTGTGTAGCTGCTTTAGCACACATGCACACACACATATATATCTTCTCTCCAACATTTTAGCCTTCACTTTAGCCATTTAATGGTTTAGCTTTTAGCCATCTGGTTTGACTTTACAGTGCAAGCCCAGATTTCTGTTCAGATTCTCCCCATTGCTTCATTAATACTATATAATGTCTTAGGATTGAAAAATCCGCAGTTCATTTTGTTCCACTTACTTTCTAACTGTTCTTATTTTTGCCTCTATGAGCTGATAGTTTGTTTCATGTTACTGTACTGATATATATAGATTGCATATGTTGCAAAAAGTGAATGAGGATGAAGCTAAATAAAACTTTGTATAGATGTACATCATAGGTTCTTTGATTCCAAACAGTGCCATTTTTTCACTAGTGATTCAAATAGAGCCAACAAGTCTAAAAATAACTATATTTAGAGATCTACAGATATGTAGAGCCATTTATGGCAACCCAAAGTATAAAAATATAAAATATCTAACTAACAATGACTTTTTGCACCGAGTAATATGATCCTTTGGTCAGTTGGGTTTATTTTGTTGTTTGGACTTTTTTAATATATATAAGATCTTCAAATACTGATTTTACAAAAATAAAAATTAGCCAGTAATAAAGATTACAGTTACAATTTTAATACAGTATAAAAGAAGGATCTTACTGACTTAGTGACAGGGGAATTTTTAAAGTAAGTGAGAAAATGCAGTGTACCAGTGACATTCAGTCTGTCAGAAAGTGAAGACTCCACATGAAATTTAGCTTTTCCTGTTGCATCATTTCTGAGTAACAGTTCTTTAGAAACTGAAAAGTCAGCTGGATGATCAGAACCAAGTACAATATTTTCAGCCTCTTAATAAATGAATTATCATATTAAGATAGTTTAATATCACTGCTGTTGACCAGTGAATTATTTGATCAGACAAGACAAGAACTCCCTTCATGGGTAAACATTCAAATCCCTGAAGGTCTCCGGTTTAAAAAAAAAAAAAAAGAAGGAAATACTAAGAGAAAAGGCTTTAGAATTTTTGAAGTTTCTTACTTCCTCACAAGAAAATCATAATCACAGTATTGCACAGTATTTAACTACCTCCACCCAAATCACATACACCAGTGGAGGAGGGAGCTGTTTTTAACTTAGGCAGAAGTTAGGAAATAATTACTTTTGTTTAGGTCTTAAGTCTGTGTACTTCCTTAAAGCAAACAAGTATTCTTGTATTAGTTCATAATAAATAAGAGCTATGAAGAGAAGTCACAAAATCAGTGGCATATTCTACAGAAAAGAAGCATCTTCTAAAGCTAAAATTATTATTTTCTCTTTCTAGATTTAGCATGAACAATACAGTTCCTACACAGTAGGAGATACATGAGTACCAAATATATGAAAGCCTTAGTAAAAAAAAAAAACAAAAACAAAAACCAGGTCTGTGGTGTATTTGTATATGTTCATTCACAGGGCAAACCTCAAGTGTGTACTTCTATACGCATTTAACAATAAAATGTGGTACATTACCATCCTGCATTCTCCAACAAGTTCCGTGCGATGGGCTGAGGCATAGAGCAGTTGTAATAACCCATGCCTATATACGACCTCCATATCTTGTTCTTACTTGCAATATTGTATAGAGTTTCCAGGACTTCATTTTCACCTAATTAAAAAGAAATTATTTCAGAATGCTAAACCTACATGTAACACTAACAATTTTTAACTGAAATGTCTTGTATCACAGTGTAAACAAAATTAGTGATGCAAGCATAAACGGTAGAAGAATAAAGTGCAAGCCAAGAATGGCAAAGATAAAGTAATAAGCATATAATATTCTGGGGAAGTTTAAATTTTGCCAGAATTCTGGAAAGTGCAACACCTGAATAATAACAGGGTTCCAACAAACGCAGAAGGAATAGTGTGAGAAACAGCTGTAAGAAAGAGGAACCCTTTTTGTGTTAACACAATGGACATTCAACCCATCTTGCACATGCATTAAAATGTACCTCTGAAGGCACTTTTTATTAGGTAAACCTTGCAGAATCAACACTGGATGAAGCCATAGGCATCCAGATTTTTGTTTTTCCGACAGAGTTGTATTTACACAAACAGGGCTCACATCGAGCACTCAAGAATAATTTCTTAGACTACTAAAGAACTTTATTTTCTCACATTTTCCCAAAACAGTTGATAAAACAGAACAGTTCTTTTAATTCAGTTTTAGAATGCTTCACCAGTTTATTTTTTTTTATGTGTTAATAAGAGAATTTCTAGATTCCGGATGAGATGAACTTTTAAATGAGTCTGCCAAACTAGTTTGAAGAGATTACAAAAATATGATTTTGAAGTATACAGAATGAAAGCATTTGCACTCCCTCCTTCCCCAGCCACAGTATACTCTTTGGTCTTGTTTCTACATACTTCTCAGTGTCCTAGAAGCTGTGTAAAAATCTTTGACTGAGTCACCTTGTTCCTAGCAGTCAAAGAAAAATGCTACAAAGGGTAGCATTTACAAAATACATTAGTAGCTAAGGATTCAGAAGGATGGTCAGTAGACTGTCTTAAGATCACACAGAGAGATAGGCCTGCCCAACCTAGCAGACCTGGGTGGAATTGGACACAAATCCTCCTAGGTGATGGCAGAAGATGTTTTTTAATTCCTCCCCCAAGCCTGACCTTAGAGTCTGCTGTATTGGGGCAGTTACACCAAGTTCTATTCATTCTGCACTGCAACTTGAAGAGCACATTTTCTAATAGAAGGCTACAAATCACAGAAGTAGAATAGCTTGGGCTCTGGATGTCTAAAAATCTATTTTCTCTCTGTAAGTTACTCCAGCAAGAGAGATCAAGTCAGAGCAGTTAATTCTCTGGAATGTGGTGGCAAATAATTATCTAGGTTTTGAATTAATTTCTAGTGCAATCACAAACAAGGATATTAGAACTTTAGCTCTGATTCAAATCTTGGGGTTTTTTCCTTGTTCTCAGGTTGCTGCTATTGCATTCCATGTATATTCATTTTCTTTCAAAAATCTTTGTATTTTGAATTAATTTCTTCCACAGTCACATTATATGTTTCACAAAGTTCTGTTTTTTTTTTTACTGATGTTCAGTTCTCATTTCAAAGTTCATTTCTTCTCTGCCTTTTACTCAGTGTTACCATTAGATCTAATGTATAAAGACTGATTTCTTATCTTCAGTGAATGGTAATTTTCTTTTTGTGGAGACATGTTATATGCTTATTAGGCTTGAATTCAGCAATGTCCAGGGAAAAGTTTTTAAAGTGTACTGAAGAGCTCCACTGCCCAGTACTCTTTCCACAGAGTTTATAACCATACAGATGCACTTCTTTGTTTAAGTGATCTTTAACATTGTAGAGATCTCCCGCTACTACTTGCAAACCAAAAGTTAGATGAAAGACAGTTTGGTTGCAGTTTCAGACAGAGGCTTGTATCCTTGCATAATTCAAACATCAGTGATTTCTTAGAAATGGTATTGAATTTCCTTGTTTAATTCCAAATGAGGTTTAAGGCAGAAGCTGGCTATCATTTAACTTGCTCACTACCTCAATGTCACACACAAAAATGCACCAAGAGTGCAATTTCTGCAGTAAACACAAATGGTGTACAATGTGACAGATAACATTTCCTTTCTTTGCAAACTGGGCTTTTCTTCCAGAGTTATTTCTCAGCAGCTGTAGCAAACAACAACTACATGCAGCCACTTAGCTTGTGCTGGAGAAATAAACCTGCTTCCAAACTGATTGAAGGCACAAAGCTAACTAAAAGCCTAGTGAGACTGTAAGCACCTTAGGTAGTAATTATGCTTAAGAGTAGAAACATACTCCATCTAGAATACTTACACTGATGGATTCCAATTCTGAATGTATTTTTAATTATCACATTTTAATGATCTACCTGAAGACAGTTACACAACTAATTTTAATGAGGGTGGTGAAATGGTGGAGGGCATACTCCTTCCACTCCTGCTGCACCTTACTTACCCTACTCCTTTGGTCTCTATGAGGGCAATGGCAGAAGCATAGCTCAAATACACATCTCCCACATTTGACATGCCTCTTTAAAGAGACCTGGGATGAAGACCTTCCCCTATGCCTTCTACTGCATTAAAGTACTTCATCACATCATGTCTTCAGGAAGACAGTTGGTAAGTAAAAGCATTTCTGAACAGGGGAAATCAAGAGCCTCTGATTTATCTATACAGGCTGGCTTACCTATGACCAAACAAATTCATGTAGAATTCACTAATTCAGTGTTTGCTTTATGTTGATAGGGTTTGGAATTCAAGTAAGACTTACGTAGGCAAGGGTGAGAGAAATTAACACATTTGTTGGAATCCAAAGACCATAGAGCAAGGCAATTAAACAAACCATTCTTACCAGCATCCCCAGCACTGACAGGAGGGGATGGAGGAGATGCAGCTGGGCTCTTTAGAGCAATGCATGCATAGCAGCAGGGCAAGAGGCTCCTTCAGAGGCTCCTGAAGAGAAGGAGAGCTGGGGGCATGAGGACAGTCCAGCAGTGGAGCAGGGTCTCCACCTTTTGGGGTTTCATGTTCTGACTGGGTAAAGCCCTGAGCAACTTGCTCTGACCCCACAGCTGAACTTTGGGCAGGTGCTGGAGCCTGACCTGGGTTCCCACCAGTCTGAACAGGATCCTGTGTCTCTGTCAGTAGCCTTCTCTGCCACTCCATCAAGCCTAGGTTTCAACAGTGTATTTCCCATAATGTTATTCTTTAAAGCAGTGTAATTATTGATCACTTTGTAAATAACTAATGCTAATACAAAGCCTGATGAATGTGAACCACAGTAGTGATCTTATGTATGCTTACAAATTAATTTGCGAATTCATAATTAAGTTGCTAAGTTTCTATTTTGGTCCACAAGACTGTCACCAAACCCGGAAAATAACGACTTTTTCTGCTGTATAAAGTATATAGCTTGAAGCATATGCAGTGGAAATGGTGCATTATTATAAATACATATTCATTTCTTTAAAACTAAAGCATATAGGATTTCTACAAATTTTAATATATATGGTTCAAAAAACACAACCTGAGATATTTTTTTATTGTGTTATTAAATTTTTTAATTCTCCCAGCAATGGGCAAAATTAAGAAGCAATATGCAAAAAAGAAAACAGAAAGAAAAATCTACTATATTTAAGCCATGGTTGGATTCTGGCCACTATCACACTCAGCTTTTTGCTTGAAGTGTTCTAAGACAAAATGATTGAAGTGTCTTTATCATGAACTCATTTTATTGGGTGTACAACAAAAATTCTTTAATAACCTTGTTCAGAAAAAAAAATTTGCCAGCTAAGTCACTAAGTCTTTATTCCCTTCATCAACTCATTAGAAATTATGATCAAAGACAATACTCTGAAAAAGATCCATTACTCTTACTGTACTCATAACTAAAGAAAATTCAGTGAGGGTTCCAGCAGTAGTTCTGCAAGGACATTTCCAGATTGCTATATCCACAGGTAGCAAAGGCAAAATACATAACTAAAATAGTAAGAGGGACTGAATTATCAGATCATAAAATGATAAAACTGTTATTTCTGCTAGTGTTTTCATGGCTAGCACACTAGAGTTGCCTTGAACTTGTAAGATACCGGCAAAATAATATGGTATCAGAGAAAGAGAGAGGAGATAAAACAGAAGGAGCAGTTCAAGTTATACAACTTGAAACATACAATACAAAAGGAAGGCGATTATTTGTCTGATATAATTTTATTCACTTTATATCAGATCTTAAAAAAAAATCTAGCCTTTGAGACCAAGGAAGCAAGATCTTCAGAATAGTTGATATAAGAAAAGGGGGATTCATTTATTTCTCTTGCTTTAGTAATTAATTCGATCTCTTACAAAAAAAATATCTGATTATATTGAAGCAAACTAGTTCCAAAACACCGTCAGACACATAATAATGCTGTAGGACAGCACAAGGAAAGCACGAGGTGCTATGGCCATAACTTCAAGACACAGGCAGAAAGCCAAGAGCCCTTGGCTGCTGCCCTGCCCCTTCCCTGTCCTTTCACTCGGGCTACCTGTGCTCACCCAGCCAGCCTGAAGATGCTGCGAGGAGCAGAAAGCACAGGCAGGCTCAGTGCCATCATGATGCCTTTCCCTCTTCTACCCACAAGGGCTGCTGCCTGACAAACGAAGAGCAGCAGCCTGAAAGCATGTGAGGAGCAAGTGTGAGGAGCAAAGTGCCACCGATAGTAATGCAGATTGCTGCACAATGTGTGGCAACAGCCTGGAGGGTAACCATTATCTCTGCTACAGGCATCTGAAGCATACTGTGTGGACTGCAGCAGCAGGACATCTGACATGACCAAATCAGCTCTAAAAATCTGATTGACATTAGGAGATTATTAAATACTCATCCAAAATTGATTTTTAACTGGCATTTTAAATATAAAATCCTATTAAATAAGATTCACTGCATAAAGAGTTGTTAAATTTGGAGACACAAATAGTCTTTACTACAATGTAACTGCTTCTGAACAGTATTGCACCTAATAACATTTCGACTGGAGGTCTAATTGCATTCTAAAGATTTTAGGAACTAATGTTTATACATTCTAAAATTTGAGAATTTACCTGGGAAAAAAAATTATGGCAGTTTGTAGATGTATTTTTTAATTCAAACTTCTAAAAAATTCAAATCCTGAACTAGGAAGCAGAAATACAAACATATGGACAAGACCCACCCTTTACATATAAAGATGGACATACAATGGCAGCACTGCAGGAATAACTACAACTGACACAGACAGGAGGCTTGTACGGATAAAATAAAGAGGATTATTCTTATATAGGATAATCTATTCTTTTACTTCAAATGGGTCAATCACTACCTATGTGCTAAAGCACTTTCAATACCTAAAGAAAAGCTGCTTGTTCAAGTGTACTTACTGTAACCCTGGGAAAAAAAGCTTTGTAATTCCAGCTAATCCAAATTAAGTATCAAACAGATGTCTAGCCTTGTTGTAAATATTGACTGAAGTTACATCCCCAAATTAAATTTTACCTTAACTGTATCTGCAGAAAAATATGACTATAAAAAAGCCCCTCTTGCAGAATTGAGGTACAGGACTGAAACTTACTGTTAGCGGAAAGCAGACATTTTGCTGTTTCGCTCCTACTGGAACTCAGTGGCATGTTCAGGTGGTTTTACAACACTGTCAACAGGGTCATGGCAGCAGACACTTCTAAAATGTTTTGGGTTTTTTTGTCATAAAATGGACATAGTCATGTTCTGTCATACTGCATACCAAAGGAAGGATTTCACGTCAGAAACCTCTTAGCTCAAGCTACATTTCTTCTCTCCTCCATCACTGACCACATCAGTACAAGCAAAAAGTCTGCCAATACAGATATCACTAATTATTATTGAAAAAACAAACTATAGATGCACTTGTACCAGCAAAACACAGCAATTACCAGAATGGCTGCTTCATTCAGACATGAAAAAAAACAGATAATGGAATCATTTAGGTTGAAAAAGATCCAAGACCATCAACTCCAACCTGTGACTGATCACAATTTGTCAAGGAAACCACGGCACTAAGTGCCACGTCCAGTTGTTTCCTGAACACTTCCAGGGATGGTGACTTCACCACCACCCTGTACAGTCCATTCCAATGCCTGACCAGACTTTAGTGAAGAAATTCTTCCTGATGTCCAACGTGAACCTCTCCTGGCGCAGCTTGAGGCCATTTCCTCTTGTCCTGTCACTGACTGCCTGGGAGCAGAGACCAACCCCTACCTGCACCCTCCTTTCAAGCAGCTGTAGAGATTGATAAGGTGTCCCCTGAGCCTCCTTTTCTCCAGACTAAACAGTCCCAGCTGCCCTCAGCTGCCTGTCACAGGACTTGTGCTCCAGACCCTTCACCAGCTCTGTTGCCCTTCTCTGGACTCATTCCAGTCCCTCAATGTCTTTTCTGGAGCAAGGGCCCAGAACTGAACACAGGATTCAAGGTATGCCCTCACCTGTGCTGAGTACAGGGGGACAATCCCTGCCCTGACCCTGCTGACCACACTATTGCTGATCCAGGCCAGGAGCATTGGCCTTCTTGCCCACCTGGGCACACCTTGACTCATGTTCAGCTGCTGTCACCAGTACCCCAGGGCCTTTTCCTGTGGGAGCTTTCCAGCCACTCTGCCCAGCCTGTGGTGCTGCCTGGCGTTGTTGTGACTCAAGGGCAGGATCAGGCACTTGACCTTGTTGAACCTCACACCTCTGGCCCATCGATCCAGCCTGTCCAGATCCCTCTGCAGAGCCTTCCTACCCTCAGGAAACATCCAGTAATATATATTTTACATCCTTCAGGGAAGTAATGAGGCTTGATTCTTCCACTGAAGAGTAGGTCTGTGCTGAAATGTCTAGGAAAGACAACACAGGTACAAAAATATTGTGCTTCTACTGTAATGAGAGGTTTTATTTACCATCAGTGGAATATGCGACGCCATATAAACCGGCTCTTTAGTACAAACTACATCCATGGGAGCCTTTTTTCTTTTTTTACTGCTATTGCATACACACAGTCAACTGATTTTCCATCTTTTAGACAACTTGTTACATTATCAGTGGAAGCATTTGTAATGCAATCTTTCCTAGTGACATGATTAATCAAAATTTGAAGATACACATATACATCAAATGTACACACCTGAGACGAGGTCTACAGCTCTGAGTTTTCCAAAACACCCAAATGTAATTGCAGAGACCTATGATACTCACCCAGATGTCCTTTTTTACGGTGTGTGCGTGGTTTTCCTGGACTGCATGTCTAATTCTGTCTGTAAGGACTGACTTCAATGTAAGCTTTGTTACTACAAAGGAGTACCTCTAGCACACTTAGTTTATCCAGCTGCACTCTAATCTGTGGATTCCCTATGATTATGTTTTTGAGTTGTAAATACAAGTGGAAATGTATATTTACACCCCTAAAAACTGCTGTATTATAAATTTTATAAATATTGAATTTAATTGAATGACATGTTTTGCATTGCCTTGTCTTGGTCTCTCATTCCATGCGTGATTTAGGGGAACTAAGTGGCAGTAAAATTGTCTTCATACAAATAAAAATCAAATGTTTAAATTAAAATAGCATACCGTTTCATGACACTTTCCCAATTTTGCCATTTTCCTTTATTAAAAAGTATATGATAGAGAAATAATGTACCATACTCACATAAGAAATACCACCCTCATGGCTGGAAAGTGTTCTCTCTAATGGCACATTAATGAGGAAGCACGCTTCACTCAGATTACAGTGTCCTGGGTACAAGATGTTCAATATGACGTTGCATGACTTTAAGCTGAGGTTTTTTAATTTCCTTTTACAAGCTGTGGAATTTTCTGCTACTAATGCAGGGGAAAACTAGTGAAAAACAACGACACATTAAATTATAAAAAACAGTTCAGCACACTGGCTGCAAAATAAAAAAAGCAGTAGTGTACAGAAAAAAAGTTTTCTGTACCTCATGCAAGCATCTCTTTGGAAAACTCACTGTTGCATGCTGTGCAATGTGAGACTGCATCACAGTCACATTCTTTCAAAGGTTACTCTAAGGGAACAAGAACAGCATAGCAAGTGGAGCAAAATGCCAGTGAACTAAATACACTGTTAGCTAATGAGGTCCTGTTGCAGAGTGAGAACTTGTCTCCAACGGAACATCAACTAATGTAGGAGACATCCACTCAAAAATACTACGAAAATCAGCATTTGAGCACTGCATCAAAATTGTGATCTAGGTTGACATCACCAGTGTAGTTTTCAATAATGTATATATTTTTTAATACCCAACTGTCTTGTGTCACTTTTATGTGTATTTTGGTGAAGCAAAATTTCTTAAGAGTATCATATTAACTAATAATTAAAAAAAAAAAAAAAAAAAAAAAAAAAAAAAAAAAAAACACAAGAGAGGCTTTTAAGACATAATTATTAGCAACTAATTGCATTTAACTCCTCCTACTAACCTAGAAGTATAATAACCTAAAAAGTTATTTTCTTTGAGGGTCAGAGGAAATCACTTGCCAGTCAGGGAGCACCTTGATTAAAATACATTAACCACAGGAAAATATGCAAAACAATACTTTTCAGTTATACAGACAGAAGAAGGTTTTAAAAGTCTGCCTCTCTACGCAGTCTCCACATTTCAATAAGATAAAAAGTTACAAAAAAATCGAGTATCAGTGTACTAGTAACACATTTTAGAAGTAGAAACTATTAGTCCCTATTGTGTCCCTCCTGGCCAGACTCTGTCTTTTCAGGGTCTAGTTTTCCTGGCTGTTCATTGTGGTGCTGCCTCTCATGCGTGATGTCATCTCAGAGTAACCAGATTAAACTGGCCAGGAACCTCACCGGAGCTGCAGGCCTGAAGTTTACACTCAAATTACAGCACACAGATGAGCAATGAGAAAATGCCAGCGACAGGAATCAAGCTTTCTACAAATCAGGCAAAGGATTTTGACACAAAAATAAAGTTAACACTGACGTAACCAGCTCCTGTGTCTGAATGGCCACTGAATTTTGTTAGTTTTAGGGGAATTGTTTAACATTGGTGATTTTAAAGTGTTTCTTTCACCTATGGGACTTCCAGCATGAAGTTTACAGATATTGCTCCAAAATGCAGTTATGCAGGTAGAAATTTTGTGCTGTGCTCGCTAACTCTTAAAAATGGTAGTATCTAAAACCCCCTGAAATGATATCGAGTTTTCTACAGCAATATCTAAAATCTCCTGAAATGATATCAAGTTTTCTACAGCAATTTGCTGAATTACTGTAGTGCCACAATAGCTGACTCAGATGTTTTGTATTCCTACAGTTTACCCCTAACCCTCAATCAGACAGATTTAAAATGCTGGCCACTAGTCTACTGTGTATCCGTAATAAAGAGACAGAAGTTTTTCATGCTATTAAAATATGCAGGTCATTATCTGGAGAAGAAGGAATAACAAAGAAATCCTGCAGACATGTAAGAACCAACAAAAGACGGTGGCCCATTTGAAGCTACAGTCCACACTAGGGGAACGGTTTTTAGTCACACTTTTCCCTCCATGTCAGGCTCTTGGTACAAAGTGAAATCAACGTAGCACTTGAGCTCCAAAACGGGTTTTCGGGCAACTGCTATCTGCTACACACATTTTCCCACCGATTTCAACAGGAAAGCAATAAACGCAGCAGCCAAAATACCGAGTTGGTCGGAGATGAACGGACTATCGGTGATGGTGCTGCTACGCTTATTTAAGTCTTACCCCGCACTTCACTTCAGCGCTAAGATCAGATCGCTACACGTTTCAGGGGGGGACCCTGGGGGTAGGGGTTGCGCACCCCAAGGCTCCCCACCCACGGGTGCTGGCGGCCGGAAGGGGCCGTGGGTGTTCGGGGGGACTCCGGGAGCACCCCGGGCCCTGCGGTCACTTACAGACGTGGTCATCCATCCTCAGCGGCCTCCGGAGGCGGATGCTGGCCGGGATGGTTTTGTCCATCAACTCCTCGACGCTCTGCAAGAAGCGCCCGCACGCCGTGGTTAGCTCCCGCGGGCGGCGCAGCCCGCGCCCATCGCCTCCGGCCGCGCCGCCCCCCGCCCCGCACGGCGCCTACCTGCACCCCGACGGTTCGCAGCATCTCCCGCTTCTCCTGCTCCCGCGGCCCGATGTGCCGCCGGGAGAAGTCATCGTGTCGCGGCAGGAGCTGCTCGATGCACCGCGTCGCCTCCCCGCCGCCCCAGCGCCGCTGCCCCGCCGCCGCCGCCCGCAGGTGCTGCGGCGCCCCGCG
>VZRZ01008552.1:193056-204319 GCA_013398175.1 Climacteris rufus
CCCGGCCGGGCCGGGCCGGGCCGGGCCGCGCTGGGCATCCCCTCCGCCTGACCCCGCGCCGCCCCGGCTCCCGCCCGCAGCCCGGAGGACATTTTCCCAGGAGAGGGGTTTTGTTCACAAAAGCCTTGCTTGGAGAGGAGAAAAAGGTTCCTGTGTTTCCGGAGCAGGGCGCAGACTTGCTTTCGAGTGGAGCTTTAGGAGGAGCAACACATGCCACTGTTCACAGCTGTTACCGAGGGGTCCGTGTAAACTTTAATACTCTTTTAACTTTTGCTGATGTTAGTCTTGGTGAGCGGAGAGGTAACTGGAACCTACTTTTCCCCATCTTTTAGTTCTGCATCTCTCTGAGGATGGTACCAGCATAGTAACAAACTTTTATGTTTATGAACAGAACCAAGTGTTGCCACATCGAGGATATATATTTACATCGACATCTAAATAGAATAACAATAGAAGAAAAAATATTTCCAAGATGTACATTAATTTCTTCTTAATTGTATCACAGATGCCTTCTGAATTTAGTGAGATAACTGATCACTACTTCTCAACCTAAAAGTAAATTTACTTTGCACCAAAGATCACTGACTCATGCAAGCTCTCCATTCCTTTAGTGAACATGAAATTCTTTCTATGATATAATCTGAGTTATCATAATAGTCCACTACAAATGAAAAAGCACTCACAACTAATACCAATGTATATTGGGAATCATTATTTAAGTCCCTGGTTTCAGAATGAAAGAGCCCTAAACTAAGACACAAAACTGAGATGAAACAGTTTCAAACAGCAAAGCCTTTTGCTGCAAAGGTTTGTGATAGAAATGCAATACTGACTTTAACTGATTCCTATTAAAATATAAATATGTTTTCCTTTTCCCCTCTGCATGTATATAATGCTTCTTTATCAATATGATAGTAGCATAAAGGCAATTAAAACTTTGCTATGACTTTCACTGTGAAATAACGAGTGAAATAGAAATATTAGAAAAAGACATTAAAACTATGATAGTAACAAATTACATTCTGTTACAAATTTGTACCTAAATAATTTATTTTCAAACCAATTCTAAAGCTTTTGAAAAAAGTTGCAGATTGTGTCCAAATATTGCAGAACTTGTCCAAGTAATAAGTGTTCCTAAAAATTTATCCCTTTTGTCTGGCAGGTAGTATCAGGATCATACTTCATACAAAAGAAGACATTATGATCTGCTTACTCAAAATTGTGACTTTGATGGAATTATTTCTGCAGTATGAGGTCAGAGTTTCATAGTTGCCTGTAGTGCTTTAGGAAGTGAAGTCCAGAGGGAAGACAGAAGCATCCCAAACTATGTATTTTCTACCCACATTTCTTCATCTTCCAGAACTAATCCATTTTAGTTCAACTTGAAAACTAAGCATTGGAGCAGGAAGACTGGAGAGATGTGCCAGTGAACTATACAGTGATGTCAAGGCATGCCCACCTCATCTGGAAAGCACCACCTCTGGAGTGGTTTGTCAAGCCACTCTATGGATAATGCGTTCTTATTCAGAAACTCAGCACAGACTTCACCTTAGCATGGACTATGTGTAACCACTGTGGTAGGGATACAAGCCCGGCTTATGTTGCTTGACCACTTACCCAGCTCTTTAACTGCCTCCTGAAATTATGCAAAATAGCAATCTTGAACAAGTGATGCAATAGAAAATGTATCTGATATCAAAGGTGACTAGTGCTTTGATATCAAATCAACAAAAGCTACCTAACATTGTAACTTCAAATAAATCTATCACTTCAAAATACATGGCCAACAAAACCAGCTGTTTTCTGCACGTATATCATCAGAAGGAAGGAGGTTTCTTGGAAGAGAGGAAAGGATTGTGAAACAGTGTCTTGCTATTATTACAGCTATTTGCGCAAAGCTCGGAGATGCATACGTCTTTGCCTGATGAGTTGATTATGTGAGTTGCTATGTAGCTGTTTGGAATATCAGTTTTGTTAGATAAAGCACAAGACTCTTGAGAGGAGTGATCTATACCTTTTAATTTAAAGTGACACGGTATATGGTATATGCACTCTTTTTAACAATGATAGTTTTTATCTTTGTGTAAATATCTTGACTCCAGTTGTGATTTAGCCGAAAGCCCTATTGCAGTTCTAATACTGCAAGGTTCATGGGTGGTGATGGAACTACCATTCCATGCTTTTTTAAAATCATGAACGATCAAAATACGACAACTCTGTTGTATTCTTTTAAGATTCATTTCAGTTCCCTTCAGGTCCACAGCTGAATGTCTATGCCAGTTGATGCACCTCTGCACCGCTGTATCATATGACATAAAGACTGGGTCAGATTACAGTGTTATCTGTAATAATAAACTCTTTCTGACACTGTCCAGCTACAGCTACCTAAGGAGGAACACAAGACTAGGACAAAACGATGTACTGATACCAACGTGCAGTATTTCTGTTCTCATCCTGGGATTTCTGCATTTAGTAGTCCTTAAGGTACGGTTTTCCCAAACTTGTTCATCTGATCACTGAACCCATGTAAACTCTTAGTGAAATACTGTAAAAGCTTACTCTTCAAAAGCAGTCATATTATAATCCTTTCTTTCTTTATCAACAATTCCTTAGAGTAATGAAAAGCACTCATAACTTTAAGGACAATGCAACAAGTAAAACAAATCATGCGAGTATCAGTAGAGACTTAGTCCAGCATATGCTGACTTCTGTCCTGGTGCAAGATTTGTTCCGTAGACATTCCTCAACAGAAAGAAAGTTTTTAATGGCTTAAATTACCATCTCCATGGTTGTTCCTGCTTATGGGTCTGTACTGTAAACTGTAAATGGGTTTGAACTCTATTGCTGGCTTTTAATTTCAGAGATCTTTAGTACAGATTTTTTCTCTTCAGGAAATGTTTAATCTGTAAAATGATTCTTTGCTTAAAATAAGACTTGAAAAGCATTGTGGCTGTCATTGCATAAAGAACAATGCAGTTTCTTATCCACCAACACCCCCAAATCATTCTCCTCAGGGCTGCTCTCAATCCATCTCTGCCGCCCAGTACTTGTGTTTGGGATTTCCCTGATCCAGGTGCAGGACCTCGCACTTGGCCTTGTTGAACTTCCAGAGTTTTGCACAGGCTCACCTCTCCAGCCTGTCCAAATCCCTCTGGATGGCATCCCTGCCTTCCAGCATGTCAACCACGCCACACAGACTGGTGTTATCATCACTGGTCTCTACTTCAACATCCAGCAACTGACCACAACTTTTTGAGTGCACCAATCCAGCCAATTCCTTATCCATTGAGTCATTCATCTATGAAATCCATGTCTCTCCAGTTTAGAGACAAGGATATGCAGGACACTGTCAAGTGCTTTGCACAAGTCCAGGCAATTGATGTCAGTTTTTCCTCCCTCATCCACCAACACCATAACCCTGTCATGGAAGACCTCCACATTTGTCAGGCACAATTTGCCCTTAGTGAAGCCAAGTTGGCTGTCACCAGTCACCTTTGGATTTTTCATGTCCCCCAGCATGGTTTCCAGGAGGATCTGCTCCATGATCTTGCTGGGCACTGAGGTGATAGCAGTGCCTGTAGTTCCCTAGGTCTTCCTTATCTTTACTTTTTTTCAAAAGAGTTATTTTTCATCTTTTCCAGTCAGCAGGGACTTCACCAGACTGGGAATATTCACTGGATATACATTTTTGTATCCCTGAATATCAACCTTGGAGCAAAGGCCTTCCAAGTCCATTTCTTTTGAGGACAAATGGCTGAATAAAGTAATTTTTGGAAGGTTTTTATGGTAGTAGGTGTTAATTTGTTTTCTTCACTTCTGCCAGAGAGCACCACAGTCTTGCTGTTCCCTCTGACTAGGTTTTCTGGGAGTAAAGAGTGACTCTAGGGCATGGTCCCACAGGTATAGTCAGAGCAGGGTGAGCCAGGTGTTGGTGGTGTGATCCACTGACAGTCCCAGGCAAGAGATGAACCAGGTCCAGGCAAGAGCAAAAGGAGAGGAGACCACAGGTAGGTTTCTAGACCAAGTTTCATCTTGAATCTGAAGTCCATGCAGCGGACAGGACTAAAGACAGTGGGCAATGGACATCTGAGAGATCCATCCAGGAGAAAAACTAGCTACCATGTAGGCTTGAGGTCTGCCCAGCTAACAGGGCCAGACTAGTCTGGAGACCAGCACATGGCAAGATAGCTGAGGGTGAGGTGAGGTGAGGGATAGCTGAGGTGAAATGGAGATCTTGGGTTCATGAACAGTGTGTGTACCCTGGGTAGACTGGTCAGGGTCAGTAGGTTCTAGATGTGTCCTTGGTGTCTGGACTTTCTCCTGTAACAACCATATGGCTAGGTAGGGACTCTCTGTATCTTGGTTTTGCCCACAGACTTTTAAATTATTTTAAAACCCCATGACTAATCCAGTCCTCTGGCAAAAAATATCTCTTAATCCCTTAACATTTTAAACCTCTTTTAAGCCTTTCTTGTACTTCACCTCCTTTTATATTTGGAGTTGGGGATATCCACAAAAGAGATAAAGGGAATTATCTCCAACCATCACTGTTTTGATCTCCATCTGCCACCTTGCTCCCTCATGCTGCGACTAACTGAACTGCCAGATACCTCTGTGACACATAGTCAAACAGGGCAGCTGCAGTCTCCATGGCAAACACCTCTCCTTCCTGAAAATTTTTGCATTGCAATCAAATACATGGTATTTTTTTCCTTGTTATCACTGTCAATCGTTGAAAATGGCTACTAATGTCCTATGTAAATCTTCCAAAGAAGGCCAGGAGGACCTACACTGGATTTCTTACAAAGTCAGAATTATTTGCTGCTACGTAGGTGATTTTCTAATCTTTCTTCTTGTTACTTGCTCTTCTTTAAGTTGGTTCAAATGTAAACTTGATAGACCTTGAATGCGAATTCAGTTACTTAATACTGGATATGTTAACCCTTTTATCAGCTTACTTGTGTCCATTTAAAATACTAAATATGGCTATATGATTAGAGCATTGCCTATGTAAATATGTTATATCAGGAGATTTTATCTGAATTCCTATGTAACAGATATTGTATTCCAAGAATTTCTCTTGCCTAATCTAGTTTTATTAGGCAATAAAAAAGTTCTCTCTGGCACAGAGAAATATGTCTGCTGCTGACCCTAGTAGGTGTATCATGATGACAAGGTACTGAGATATTCTTTGGGAAATAAACATCAGACCTCTCTTATTCTTATCTAGGAGTTAAAGGTATTACGCAACAGAATATGCAGATTTTGCAAATTCATGAAGTCTAAAAGTTCAGATTTCTTTTTCAGAAGACTAGATTTTGCATGAGTGTAGGGTTTTATTTTGTTATTTTTACAGTAGAAATGAAATTATTATCCTTGCTTGTTCTTCAGCTAGCACACCTATAAAACTACTGAGATGACAGCTTCAGCAAAAAGTTAAGCTTTCAAAAAATACTAGATTTCAGATCCCAGATGTCTATCTAGATTTTCAGTCCAACAGACGTTAATGAAACTATCACTTATTTTGAAAAACACTGAATAAAAATTCTTTTCATATTGCAAGAGGTCACAGATCCTCATCTTTCAGAGTTTTTGTCTTTTTCTGAGTTTGAACAAGACCTCTTAGTAATAAGAAATCAATTACAGAACCATTTTCCTCTGCTCTGTTGGAGGTAAAAGTTTATTAATTCCTCTCTATAAATCAGAGAAGCTCCAAAAGGGCAAATCCCTTTTTTTGTATCTCAAAGCAAAAGATTCGAGAAGAAATTCTGCAGTTCTTTAGGGGAACTTCCCTTTTTGCAAGTGTCTGAGTCCTCATCTGCTTAAAGAAAGCTGCTGTTTTCAGAGCTGTAATGATTTATGATTTTAAGAGTTTACTTAAACCAGTTCTGCAAATGTGGCAAGCAATTCCATCAAAACATACTTATATCAGGCTCTAGGCAGCCTACAGCCGGTTACGGCATTTTGTTTGATCGCAGTCTGACTTCATCTACATATACACAGGTTTGTCCATATAAATGCAGATGAAGTTTCATTATATCATGTCCATTCTTAAAAGAGGAGTGATTTTCCTGGGTGAATAAGTTTTGCTGGCCTGCCAAAGGATCACAAGAGATGAATATCACAGTACAAGGTAGGAAGTAGGACTGCACAGTGAGGATAGGAGAGTGAAAGAAATGGGACTGGTTCTTCTGATAACCAAGTAGAAGCTGCAAAGATTGGTTCAGCTGTCTCCTTGAACATTTGCAATTGATTAGAGTATCTGATATTTTTCAAACTCCTAAAGAACGTGTGAACCTGTGTGAGCGCTTAAATATAGACCAAGATTGTATCAGCACTGAAGAATCTGTCTCTGAAATCAAAACTGAATAAATACTTTAATGTTACATAATATCTTAGTTAACATATAACTTAGAAAAAGAGTAAGATGTTGCAATGGCCTGGTTGTGGTATTAGGTATCTTTTTGTTGTTTCTGCTAAAAAACATGAAAAGAAAAGCTAACAAACATGGCTAAAATATAAGTTATTTAAAAGGACTGCTTCACACACACTTACTAGAAACTTACTCAGGACTCATTCCTACCTCCTGTAAACATCTCAATTACAGCAAGCATGCTTTACCATGGCTTGACCATGACTTGCCATTCTCTTACACTCTCAGAATCTCTCAGGGATTATACATGATTTGCCTAATCTAGTTTTTCTAGAAAGAAAGAGAGGTAGAAAACCTCTTAGGGGTTGTACTTGTACCACCATGATTCTGCAGCTCTGGCCACAAAGTATGTGTTAACGTTGATTCAGTGCAATGCCGCATTAACATGCTTTGCCTCTCAACAGTACTTAAACATAAGTAATGAGCTTCATCTAATTCAGAATTTTGTTCTTTTATGCAGCATGGTAAGGCTGACTCAGATGGAGAAGGAACAATGCTCAGACTTTGGGGAGCAATTGGAAAGGTACACTGCAACAAGAAAACGAATAAAAGCAGCTTGGTATCTGCTTGAAAGACTGATAGGAAATGCTGGTCATTTTCAGTATGGTTTATGTGGAAGAAGGGTGATGGAACAAACAGCTGGTCAGAGTAGAAACTGAGACAGGACTGACCAGTGGCAAAGAATAAGAGAAAACAGCTGAGAGGGAGTTAGGAATAAGAATCAGTGTAGCACCGAAAAAAAGTCAAATAATTACCTATTTGCTAAATAAGGTATGTGTCTAGGGAGAAAACAGCAACCTTAAATATTCTAAAAATATATTCTAATGCATATGTCCAGAGACTATATTAAACCTGCAGAGGAAATCCTAAATCTTAATTTCATTATTTTCAGTGCTTCAATTGGTTTGCATGTAAAGTATTGCTGTAATTAAACTAGCGTGGCAATATACAATGAGGGAAGCTGAGAAATCTCAGATAATACTAAAAATTCCTTTCCTGTTTGCACCATAATGATGATAAAGAAAGAACACACTGTCTCATATAATTTTTTCATTACAGTTACTCTCCCAATGGTTCACATGGCAAAATGTTAAGTAATAGATGAACAGAATCAAGAGGAAGTTGGAATTTCCATAGTACTAGGTTCTGTAGTTTCATACTACATCTGCTCTTATAGAACTCTATACCTGTTACCCATGGATCTGTGTATCTTCATTTTCCAATGTACACTGAATTAATTAAGGATAGCACGTTAGTTAAATACTGTTGTATGACAATGTTAGAAATCACCATCTTCTAACAGTGCTAATATATTAGTCTGCCTAAGTGCAAATATTTGAAACGTATCTTCTCTGTGCTTACATTTAGCAATTGCAAAACGTCATTATGCAACTTTGTCTTTGGTAATCTTTTTAAAAAGCTGAAATAAAAATAGGTTCAAATCATCTTTGCTTTTTACTTGATTAAGGTTTCTGTGAACCAGAAATATGGCCTCAGAAAATTTTGCAGAAGGTTAGAGCACAATCACACTTCCTTGTCTGAATGACAGCTGCTTTGTAAAATATAATCTCTGCCATGTAATTGTAAAGAGCTTCCAGAAACAAAAACACATGACTCTCCTTACTGTTTCAACAGAAGTCTTGTCTTCTGTCGATCAACATCAACCCTAGAATGTAATTAAAAATAGAAATATGTCTTTCCAAAGAAGCAGTCTAGGCTCATTGATAGGGAATATACTGGGCGAGGAGTACGAGCTAATACAGTCTGTACTTCTTTGTCTAACCAATTCTTAATCCAGGCAAACAATATGTGCTGTTAAATGGGACCTAGTACTCAGAAGCTCTTAAGGTAATGAAATGCAATCATGGCATTGAAATCAAAATAATAGAATAATTTTTCTCTCCTGGTCATATCTCATTAGCTTATTCAAACATATATGAAACAAATAATTAAACTCAGGTCATCCATTATTAAGAAGCAGATAATAAAACCTGAAAAATTATTACCTTACATTTTAAATTTATGACCAGTACCAAGGAGTATGTGTCATGTTTCTCTAAGAACCTTTGTTTATAAATTAGCCTGAACATTTCAGCAATCACTCAGCAAGAAGTAACAGAAGAAATGCAGTGGACAATGGATGAAGAGACATGAAATAACTGCATGGTAGTAAGAGCTTGTAAAGCAATATAATGATCTGCAATTGTAATTGCAGAATTGTAATTGCAGTCTGTAATCGACCTATGAAAATATGTATGAATAGTAATATTTGTGAATATAACAATTAAATGTTCAATGAAATAGATGGTTGTCTGTCGAAAAATTGGAGAATTTACAACAGCCTGTTTAACTAAAACAAACTGAGAATCACAGCTTTAAGGGTTCTATTTCCTTGTAAAATAATTTTACTCATCTGAAGTTTTAGTCCTGTTCAGAAGTTCATGCAGATACACCCTTGATAAGTACAAAAAATCATTCACAACTTTCCCTCTGGGTACCTCAAGCCCTTTGCCAAATGGCTTTTTATTGACTTCCCAATAAAACATGAAGTAAATTACTTAGTAGCAAGCAATGTAAAACTGGTATGTTTTTTCCTGTTCTCATTAATAAGATTCTTCATAATCTTTTTCTTAAGAAAGACCGTATAGAGGCCAACAAGCTGTCAGGCATATGATTGTACTTAACAGGGAATTTATCACAAAACTCTTAGAAAATAAAAAGTTAATGTGAAATCTAATCTCCTCTGTATCCCTCCATCTCTGTCCCTCAATGTCTGTGCCTGTCCAACTCCCACCCCCCAAGCACCCAGTCATATTTCACTATATGTTCCTCTGCCCCGCAGAGCCTGGTGAACTTGTTCTGATAGAGTATGTAGAAGCAGAACAGGTTGGGTTGTGAACTACTTCCTGTACATTTGTTATGGGTTAAATAAATCCTAACCCTTTTCATGAACTTTGTCTTCCAATAAATCTTTGCCAGTTTTAGAGAGCCTCAGGGAGCTAAAGGGCCATGGAAAAGACATTTGAATGGAGTGAGGGAGGCTTTTCGTGGGAGGGGCTCTGCCAGCTTCCTTCCTAAGTAAATATTATCAGTGTGTGCTTGGGCTTGTGAAAGTACAAAATGTTAAATTTGAGTGTCACTTTGCATTGACTCAGAGAAAGTTACAAACAGTCCACAAAGCTATAATGGATAACATGCCAGTTTTAAAAATAACAATAAACAGTGTGAGAAACATTTGTTTCATAGCTGTTCTTAGAAATCAGAACAATGAAAAGCACTATTTTAATGCTGACTGTCTTTCCAACTTGGTCAGTCCTGTTCTGAAATGTGGCCAATATTTTGTGGTTTTGGTTTATCCAGGACTATCAAATTACTTACATTTTTAGTTGAAAAGATACAGCATAGGTCTTTGGTAGGGAGTCCAAGTATTTCTATTTATTAGCAAAGTGCCTTTATTTTATCTCTCTACTTCACAAAAATTCCTGAAAATTAAATAATTCCCATCCTATCTTCTATAATTCAGATGCTTTTCCAGTAATTCACATTCTAACAGTCATTTCACTCCCATATTAACTAGAGTATGCACTACAGCTGCTTTTTGTTTTATACAGAATAGAATATTTTTCTCTTCCTAGATAGCTACCTACTTTTTTTTTTTCCATAAGTGAAAAATAAGAAGTTGAGTCTCTCCCTTCCCAGGCAAGAAAGGAGTTTAAATGTACATTTGTACTCAGGACAACAGGAAGAATACTGCAAAAAAAATTGTATCTTTTACTGTTTCGGCATCAACTCCGTCAAACAGGGAATAAAGCTACTTGCTGTAATGGCAGCCTCTTCCTATAAGTAGTGTTTTTGTGAAGGAATAGCAGACTGGTGCTCCATATTCCAAACTTGATTCATGCTTGCAATCAGCAGCCAGACCATGTGTCAGAAGACAGGACCCCAGATACACAATTCTTCAAAAAACTTTCCTTCCATACTTATCCTGGGAAAATTAATGTTTCAGTGGATTGCAGTCTCTCTTCAACCAGTTATAATTGTCCTTGCCTTAGTTATTTCTTTTTTGCCCTTATACACCTGTCCTTTTCCTGCTTCTTTTGGGTGTTTTGTTGTTTTTTTTTTTTGTTTTTTTTTTTGTTTTTTTTACTTCGTTCTTCTCTGCTGTTGCTATTTGCTTTTTGTTTTCTCCAAAGTTTTTTTTAGAGTGGTGTCATGGCTTAGGAATAGTATTCTCTAATTTAGTGCTCCCACTGAAACCATGTGCCACTCATTTCCCTGCTTCCCTTTCCCCCTCCCCTACACAGAGAAGAACTGGAGGCACAAAAGGTAAAGATCACGGGTTGAGATAGAAACAATTTACTGGAAGCAGCAATGGGATAAGAAAACAAACAGTACCAGCAACCATACTAATGACAGAGGGTACAAGAAAAGAGGCAATGATTCACAGAGAAACAACTCTGCCACACTTAGGTGACCAGAAGAACCTCCTTCTCTTCAGAAAAACTCCTTTTCCCCTACCCCTGGCAATGATGTGAGGTGGTATAGAATAACCTCCAGGTCCCAGCCATACCTCATCCTGGCTACTGTAGAAATTAACCTTGCCCTGGCTGGAACCAGGACAAATAATCTTCCCCTTGCTCTGTTGTTTCCTATGCTTAATCACAATTATCTATTTTCTGCCACGGGTAGAAAGCATGAGTAACTCTGAGCCTTTAGCAGTGGTCTCGTGTCCTGAGGAAAGCAGCAAGCAGCTTGGCTTTACCCAGTCTCTGTTGAACAAAGTTGAGCCTGCATCAAAGCTCCTGCAGAATCTTGGCTCAGTTCACGCAC
>VZRZ01008552.1:204471-215047 GCA_013398175.1 Climacteris rufus
GGCACAGGAACCAATGAGCTGTCCTTTTGGGCGGGGACAGCCCCTGCCGCCGTAGCCAGGGAGCCCCCGTGGCGACCCGGGGCTGTGCCATCCCCGGCTGCATCGTGCGGGCGGGGAAGGGCCCGGCCCCCACGGCTCTGGCACGGCAGGGCCGGGCTGGGTCGTCAGCCACGCCCAAAGGCAGTGCAACAATTTTCTTCCTTCTCAAACATAGAAACAGCTTTCTGAGATCTCACTAAGCACAACCACGCACTCTTAATTTGCATTTCATCTTCTTTTCTTCAAAACCATAGGCATGAATTTTAGTGCACATGAGTCTCTATAGAAATAACTATACATTTTTTTAAGAAAAGCAATATCTAATAAGAGTAATTATGGTTACTAATTTTCTCTTCTTCTGCTTACACTATCAGATTTCACTAGTACTCTATTGTTTTGGAAAACAAGCTCTTTTTTTTACAGTATCCTACTGTACCATAATATTACATAGATACATTATTTAGCATAACAATTTTTTGAATTTAACTGTAAGTAATTTGTTGATAGGACATGAATAATATTATCTCTAGCACTGCAGTATTTCACTGTTGTCAAGAAAGAAGAAATTTTACTTTTCCTTTTCTTTTTTTCTCTCTCTTCTTTTGTTCTCATTTGTGAGTTTGCTCTTCCTTCCTTGGATGATGTATCATTTAATCTTGCTAACCATTCTGGAAACCATCTTTCTTTTTCTGGATTAGATTTGTACTTCATTAATGACCTTGATCAGCTAATAAAATAGTCTACTACATGGTGGGAATGTCTTGAAGTGAGAGAAAGAGAGAAGCAGCAGCAACAAGCTGTTAGACCTCTAAGTAATATCTACTGAAATTGCAGTCTTAGCATTAGAATTTCCATTTGCTAAAAAGCTTATAAAGTAGTAACCTGAACTGCCTGAAGTGTCTTTTAGTAGTTTTGGTCAGAGTGGGAATATGAACTTTATTGTACAGAGTTTTTATTTTGCGAGGGTCAGGTCCTTAATCACACAGGTTCATGCCAACACACTGGAGCAGACTCTTTCACAGGTGCACAAATTGTAAACTACATGTCTTGCCATTTGCTCTTCCACTGCCAGTTACTGTAGTGTGATGACTACTGTAAATCTGATGAGTGTCCAATAGTGACGTTCATGAGAGCTGGTTGCCATAGCTGTCACAACTAACCTGTACTTCGTTTCACCTTGGAGTGGGGGAAATGCTAGGGCAAGGTCCTGGAATAATCTGTTTAAGTCTTAACAAGGTCTTACACAGTATATTCAGTATTTTCAGTGCCTTATCAGTAGCTTCAAAACATATTCATGTGACATTTCTCAAAGGAAGAACACCAAAGAAAGAAGAGAAAAATGTATTTCCTTCTACATTGGATACTGTTAGCAGTACTTTCTTCTAAAGAATGTTGGAATTCCCAGAACGCCTTTTAAACTGGAAAAAAGAGAGGCACAGCCTACAAGTATGGCAGAGCTCACCTTCCTTTTTCCCAGTTGTGGTCGTAAAATGTGAGACACTTAATCATATTTCTTAACAGTATCTCCCGTATTGTCCAGGCAGTTTAACTCCTCTAATTGGAAGAGAAATTATTTTAAAAGGTGCTATTTTAAAATTGATTTTTAAACTTTGTAGAGTTTAAGAGACAAACAAATGAAAAGAGGATGCACTAACAAGATGACAAGCACTGGAAAACGAGAACCACATAACCAGTGATGGTTTGAACTGATCACAATAGAAAACGAAGGATGTCACATACTCTTGTCTCTGTGCACTAAAAGGCCCCTTCTATGTACTGATGCAATATCACAGTTTATTAGAAAGTTGTAAGTATATATTTAATGATTTGATTAATAAGCTAAGACTGCTCAGACAGGGGATCTAGCAAGTTTCAGAGCTGATGCAGGGTAAGTGATAGAAGGAAGTGTGTGTGGTTTTGTGCCTGTGTGGGTGTGAGTGGAAGAAGCACAATCTCATCTCAGTAGGAGCAAGTTGTTGGATTGTCCTAATGGAGAAATACCCTGATTCAACATGAATACCACCCACTGCCCACCACATTTAGTAGCAGACAGAAAAAATTACACAATGACATTGTACACTGTGAAAAAGCTCAACTTCTATATGGTGGTGCCTTTGAAACACACAGAATCTCACAATTTGTTATCAATGAATATTTTGGAATGCACAGTATCTGGGTGCAGCCCAATATCAGGACTTGCATGTCTGTTTTAGTAATCTTATTGTTTTATTCTACAGGTAAGTGAGGTGCACAGTTCCCTCCTCATTTTCTTCCCCGAGATTAATACTGTTCATACAGTTAGTCCAAAGAGTATGTTAGAACATGCACTGCAATACCAAGTACCTATGTTTCCTATATCTATCACTCCTAGTAGTATTGCTTGCTTCTCTGTAACTCACTGCTTTCTTCCCTATTTTCTTTATAGTATAATAGCTCAACAAGTAGATAGATTTGAGCATCTATTTGGGGTATATACTCTTCTGCACATTCTGTAGCTGTCTGATGTAGATTTATTTCTTATATTTGTGAAGACTCTCACTGTGTAAAACAGTGGGCAAATTTTTCCTTTTTGCTAATCTTTTTAGTATCAGTGATGCCAATTAAGTGCATGGATGCCTGTGGAAGAACAATTTGGCTCAATCCCTTTGGCTTTTGGTGTTAACAGCCATTCTTTTTTTCAGGCATAATGGTTAAACAAAGTGATTGCCCAGATCACACCAGAAATTGAAAAATGAGGATTAGTGATGCCACAGGTCACAAAAGAATTAACTGACAACATTTCACCATCTGTACTTTGCAACACATGGAAGAGCATACTGAAGTGGATAAAAGAGGCACAGAAAGAATAAAATGCATGTTAGTTGTGGAATATTGCTCACAGCAATCAAATCTCTTGTAGAGACCTTTATTAATATCCAAGACAGGGGGACTATCTTCTGTTTTGGATATATCTCACTGAGAAGCAAGTAGGAATTTAGAGCCAAGCTCTAAGGTACAAATGTTCAGAGTTAAGCTGATGAAAGGCTTAATTTTTGTGGAACTTCTGACTGTTTCTTATCCTTCCTTGGATAACCTCTGGATTGGAGCTGTCTCTGATGTTGTTCAAGTTGAAAACCTTGGACTATTGTCTCTTAAAATGTTATTACTCTGGACAGACGCTGAAAATCCCTTTGTGTCTTAAAAAAACAAGGCAGAAAAAACCCCTAAGAATTTGATCTTTGAGAATGTTATATACTGATATACATCAGGTCAAAATCCAGCAGGTTAATTCCACCATTGCACAGTGAGAGGAAAACAAAGAAACCCCCGGAAGCTCTGGCCCCCATCTCAGCTTACTGTTTTTACGAAATCTGTCCTATTAAATTGCCACATGAGAGTTCATAATCTCTTTTGAGGATTCAGAGTTCACACAGGAATGAATAGTAATGTGGTTGAAAATAATATATGGAATGGGTATACAGAAACAGAGTAAGAAAAAATGATCAGCATGAGAGAACAGAAATAACAGAAAAAATATTTTCAGGAGCATTCACAGACCTTTAAAAATTATTTACAATACATTTTTCTACTGGATGCATTTCTCTTCATAAATTTAAGTCATATTTATCATCCTGCAATTAGTGTTTATTACATCACTAATTTTAGTATTTTCCATTTACCTAAGTCATTTCTGCATTTTGAATAAAGTCAAAAAGTACTAAGATAAGGATACTACTCTGCACACATCAGAATTTTTTTTTTTAATCCTTGTTTGATTGCAGTACAGCAAATGCTATTCTTCCTTGTTTTACAGCTAGAAAAAAACAACATTAAAAAACCAGTTAGATGTCAGGTGATTTAAGAATATATTTGGACTTCTTCTGGTGCTCTGATGCTGTAGGTTGCATGACAGCACTATTAATGGGATGGATAGCTGTATCTAAGGACAATGGCTACATCAAATCAAACCATGTGTGAGCCAAAATCATGGTAATCTTCAAGCGCTGCTTGGTTGATATGTTCCAAGATCTCTAAAGGTTCAATTCATGTTGCTTCTCAGAACCAAGACAACATTACTGCTTTAAATTTAATCAAAATTAAAACACACAAAAAAATCCTTTTAAAGAAGTGTCTAGACTTTCATATTGAAAATAAAGCAAACAAATTTTGGACAATCAATGAATCAAATGAAAATCAAGCCAAAATTTATTTCAGTGTTTAATTACCTTACATTAACTCTCAAAATAATGAATTGTTAAAACTTTAAATGCAAGAAGATTCATCCATTTCATGTTCATTGTGACTACTGACAGATCACAACTTATTTACTAAAGTATTCTACATATATAAGTAGTAGTTGGCTGAAATTTTTACTGTACTTTTTTGTATATTAGCTTTGTACACCTTTCTTCTGCAGATGCTAACCTTTTATGTCACCCTATAAGATACTACACATAGAATTTCAGTGAACAATTAAAAGTGTGGCAACTCCTGGTTAGTACAATTTGCATTTAATTTCCAGTTTCTGAAGAAGTTTAAACCCAGGGCAAAGTCTAGAAAATAGTATTCTGAGGCAATGATTTGAGCTTTATACATTTGGTCAGTTTTTTTCCTTTATGCTTGTTCTCTGCAGTGACCTGAATGTAGAGTTACTTAAAATATTTTCTATTATCACATAAAGGTCTTCCAAAGGCAAAAAAAGACAAAAGATACTAGAATAAACATGGTAGGTGATGGGAGCAATGCTTTTTTAATTTTAATTTTTTAAAAAGATGCTTTCTTAATTTCCACTTATGATCATGTGTGCACTACACTTTTCTTCTGGTTGACTTTTCTTGTTAATTAACTTGTGGCAGAGTCCACATCCATCTTCATTTCATTGGAAAAAGTTGTCGAAGTAGTTAATACAAACCAATTTATTTTCATGGTTTCAAATGGCTTTGAGGAATCACATAGACTAAACCAGATTTTTAGCTCTTTCAGGGTATCCTTGAGCCAGTACTTGCCCAGCTGGTGTCTAGTGTTTCCTCTCTGCTCCTTCATTACCCTTCTTGGGCAGAGACACACTCTTTAAGACAACAATGAAAAAACCTTTCATATTCACCTGCTCAGTAAGAAAGGACAGAATATATTTCTGGATGAGGGCTTTACAAAGGGAAATAATTTTTCTCCGTTCAGCTCTCAAATTACACAAATGTAGAAAAGGGACAGTAATGGTTAAATGCCACTTGTTTGCAGGCTCATGTTTGCCAGATTCTGGGTAGATTCCATGGACAGTTTACAGAAGTTTAATTTATGGTTTAAATGCAGGCAATTTGATTACTGACACAGCCAAACCTTACTGTCTTTCTGCTGTTTCAGCAGAATCTGTCTAAGCAGATTAGTTGGGTTTTTTTGTGTGTGGAAGAAAGATACCTAAACTGCTTGTGGATGAGACAAGCAGAAGATAAAGACTGACACCTACTGTTCTGAAATAAAACACAGTTTCTGCACTCATCAAGAGAACATGAACATCTTGAGTTCAGAGATCCAGTCATCTCTATCACTTCTCCAATGCAAGGATTTTGGTTCCCCTAACATACAACTGCTTATCTAACTGGGATGCATCTTGGCTCTGTGCCTAACTCATAAATTGAAAGACTTTTCTACATTTCAGTGACTGGCATCAACAAATCAAATTCCTAGGAAGTATAAAGTACCTGGGTGAGATATTTAATTACAAGATATGTTTATATAAGCATCCTCTTTAGGTAAGCTTATGTACATGAATTCTGTTATTTATTTAGAGTGGAGGGCAAGAAAAAAAGCCTGTGTTCTTTGTCCTTGTCTGAATATTCATCTTCACCTTGCCATCTTAATGGAATTGTCTTTTATGCATATAAAACTATAGAAGCCCATAGAAGTCACATGAGTGTTGCAGAAAAAATGGCTAGATATTGTGAAGATTTTCACCTGGAGCACTATTAAATATACATCAGAAAACAGAGGGGAGACAAGGTGACCTGATTATGTATTGTTATTTTTTTATCCCTTTCACACTACAGTACAATTAAGACTCTTGACTGTCCAGTACTGTCCAGTATTATTACAAGTCAGCATTACGTTTTTCATAAATCTGAGAACAAGAACACAACCAAAGAAAAACCCAGTGTCACCAAATAATGAACCTTTGACTGCTCAGTTGAACTGGCTGGGAGGGCAGAACCTGAGCCTCAGAGACTGGATCCCTGAGTAGACTTGCAATCCACTGTTCTAGCACTGTCGACCTTCAGAGACAATATGACATAGCGTCTCTCTTTTATACAGACATTTTTTGAAGAAAAAACCTATCAGCTGAAAGGAAGATTGTCCAAATAAGCATGTTTTCTAATGAAAGTGATTAATATTGAATACAATCTGGTTTCCTCTATGTTTAACATAAAATTTCAAGAGTAAATGTAATAAAAATGAATACTCCATGTGAATTCTCAACTTGGAAGTTCCATTTATAGTTATCTAGTCTGGCCTTTGTAAGAGGTGCATAGATATTCTATATCAAGAATATCTACATATATCTAATATATAGCAAGAATTTCTATATCAAGCCAATGAGTTCTGAGACAGAGTACTTAATATATTTTTCATCTGGATAGAATGACATTATCAGAAGAAGGCTACCTACCAACTACACGTGGATAAACTGACTCCCTATTTGCCCTGCTAGTGTTTTTGCTGTGCATCATTCCCGGTTTAAATGTGGCTAACTTCACCTTCACATCTCAGAAATGTTTAACTGCTAGAGAATTCCATGAGTGAATGAATTTCCACAACATTAAGAGTTAAAGGTTATATATTGTTATCAATATTTGTAAAATACGACGAAAAAGATGTAAAACTGACAGATGACATATAGTTTAAAAAAACTCAAAAAAATTGTTTCTTCTGTTCTGTAACATTGCCAAACCGTATGCTATTAATGAAACATACAGGCTACAGAAATTTCCAGTCAGTATTACACTTAAACAGCCAGGACTCATGCCGTGATTTATAACTCAATGCAGTATAACAGAAGTTGCAGCAGTCTACACACTCTTGACAATTGTATCAGGAGCAGGGCAAAATCTGTCTCATTGCCAACAGTTTCTCTGTGTTTTGATTCTGGTATTTGCTGCCATCTAATGTGTTGCAAGAAGTATTACAGTGGAATGGGAGAAGCAAACATTTTTCGCCTCTAAAATTACTTTAGATAGCCATGAGACTGCAATGTTAAGCAAATATATTACTTGCAATTCCAAAAACATATTTTCATTCTACATGATATGGAAGTGACCTACATTCAAAACCAAAACGAAATATTCTGCAGCAATTCAGGTGAAATAGCATGCTGTGACCACTTTTCAGTTCTTAGTATATGAAAGACATTGACATACTTCCAGTCTTCCAGCAGAAGGCCACAAAATTGTCAAGGACTAGAGCATATCTCTAATGAGAAGCAACTGTTCAGCCTTAAGAGGATGAGGCTTCAGCATAACCTTATTGCTGTCCACCATTACCCAATGGAAGGGCATAGAAATGATGGGAAAACACAGTAATAAGACAAGACAAACACATTGCAATACAGGAAATTCAGGGTATATTAAGGAACAAAGTTTTCACCATGAGTGGTACAACACTGATGTAGCAGTGAGCGGCGATAATGAGACAGCACACACCTTGGTTCGCAAAGATCCAAGAGCCAGCCAGCGAGCCCTGTTTATTGTATTGTCCTTCTTATATAGTAGGAACCCAGGTATATGATTGGCTAGGTTCTACTCCACCCTAATCCAAAACATATCGTACCCGGACAGCAACAACAGGTGGTTTATCTTATTGTTTTTCATACCTCCCATGGGAAAGAAGGATTTTCTTACAAGCAGCCCCAGGCAGCAAGCCTTGGGCTGCTACACACTTAAACAGGGACCCAGAGGTGGCACGGAATACAAACCCGTAACTTAAACAGATGTCAACTCCTCAAACCAGGAATGGTTTCTGACCTCTGTGAAAGAGAGAAGATACACAGTGAAAAGGCCTTTTTTTTTTGTCAGTAGTTTGTGCTGCCTCAGCAACTTAAAACACAAGTAAGGGAACTTAGAGGTTACATCCTGTGTAAAGTGATCACGGTCACAGGACCAAGGTTTTTGTTACTAGCCAAAACTAACCTAAGGACTCAAAACATGAAAGGCAGGAAGAAAGTGCAGAAAAGCTTACTTAAACCTCAATAATAAAGAGATTCTTCATGCCAGGTAGAGCATGTCAGCAAACTCACAGTTGCTTTGAAATGAACCCAAACAAAGTGAGCGAGTACTGAAAACAATGTGCCAGAGCAGCTCAATAAAGGCAAAATGTTGATTTATTGACCATGTGTTGCTACATAACTATTCTGAAAAAGGCCACTATCCTTGCTTCCATCTTTCAAAACAGAAGTTCTTAGCTACAGGCTTTGAAAAACGATGTCAAGGTGTTGCCCTGATTTTTGCAGTTCTGGATGTTGTCTGGATGTTGTCATTTTTGCAGTTCTGTCATGTTGTTCTTTTGTAGCTAGTTTCTCACACTTTTCTCTGTAAACACGGCCATGTTATTGTAACTGTATCTTATCATTTACATTCCTTTCTCATGGACATAGAACTTTGATGGACATTTCCTTTGACCACTGTGATTGAGGGAGGAAGAACTGATTTCCTCCAATGAATAGTGATTTCTAAATGTATATAAAAAATAAAGAAGGTGGGTTTTGCTCCCCTTCCTTCCTTCTCTCTCCTCCTGGTAACTGGTGTCTCTGTCTCTTCTTTTGTGTCGTTACTGAGACATCAAGGCATACAGTTTTCCATCGCCACAGCACTACCAGGATTAATGCTCTCAGAATACCCACATGCACCCTTAGTCCATCACTTGGGACTGGCAATATTGTAACACATTCCAGGCACTTCAGGGCCTCACAGAGACTTGTAATCTGAAATGAGAAGAGCTACTGACTCAATACTTCCAAGAGCTCTTGCTGTACTTTCTCTAAAACAAGTACTCAGCATGAGTTTCAGAGATCACCTTTGAAAACAATGTTAAGTAGTTATCAGTCTTTTCTGCTTCATAGGGATTCAGCAGGCAGAGAACAAACAATGAGAAATGGCATTCAACTGCACTGTTTTCCCATAAGCATGAAACAAATATTTTATTAACCCCCACCAAAGGCCTGAGGAAGCAGGCAAACAACTCCCTCTGTTTCTTCTACTCATATCCAGTGAAACAAAATTTATTTCCCTAGGCAAATGAAGATGACTCATTATAGACACTGCTGGACATAGCAGTGCCATAACAGAGATATGCAGAGATAGTTGCATGAGTTTTCTTAACACGTGATAGCATGTCCAAACGACAAAACAACATGAATGTCTTTGAGCATAGCAAAGCTACACCATTAGATATGTTCCTTTAAAACAAAACAAAACAAAACAAAAAACAAACCAGCCCAAAACTTCCTGTATTTTCAGTCTCCTTTAGTACTGTAAAAAGTCTTAGACCCTCCAAGATAAATATAACTATAAAGACTTCTTTTAACATAATAGGCATGCTTGAAGCACTAAAGAGGTCTTGTCCTTCAGTCATCTTTTGGTTGTTTTTCACTGCTTTCTAGAACAGAGCAACCAGAAGCAAAATAAAAGATTACAGATACAGATGAGTAAAAAAAGTCAAAGCGTATCACACAGTGATTAAACCATAAACCACTTTATTTTAACAGCAATCTAAACAAAATTATACTGCACCATGGCACTTCATAAAGTAAACAAATGACATTGACCATTGTGGGCCTGTGCCACCAAAAGCAACATTAGTTTTGCAAACAAAATCACTTTTATACAGCAGTACTGATTGATATGGGACACCGTGGCATAGAGATTAATTGGGATAACCACGTCGACCTTGCAGCTTGCTTCAACAGATCCACCATTCCTGTGGACCAGAAAGGTCCTGCCAATTCTGATCTTACAAGAGGAAGAACTTCAGAGTGATTTCTTCGCAAAAACGACGTGGCACTCAGTGTCATGATCTAGCTGACGAGGTGTTTGGTATATATAAATAAATAAATAAATAAATAAACAAACAAACAAATAAATAAATAAATAAGTGTTTGGTAATAGGTTGGACTCGATGACCTCAAAGGTTTTTCCCGTTCTGATTCTAGGTGATGCCTAACTGATTCTGTGACTCTGTAACACAGCCACTACGCTTTAAGCTTTGCGCTTGCGTTTTCCCCAGGTTTCCCCCGGGGGGTATACACGTCGCTCAGGAGCGGCCGGGCCCAGAGAGGCGGGCGGGCCCATTCGGGCCCGTTGGAGCGGTGGATCCGCCCGGGGAGGCGGTGCGGCCGCATCGGCCCCACCCTCCCGACGCCGCTGTCCCACAGCGCCGCTCTTCCGCCCGGAAGCGCTGCTCTCGCCACGTGACGCGGGAGGCACGGCGCCGGGTCACGTGGGCGCCCTCGCGCGCGCGCGCGTGCGCACGCAGCAGCTGTCATCCGAAGTCCGGGGACGCGGTGTGTCCGGCG
>VZRZ01008552.1:215459-266298 GCA_013398175.1 Climacteris rufus
TGGCGTTGCCGTTTGCGGCGGGCGGTTCTGGGGCGGCCGGTGGAAACTCCTCGGGAGGTCGGGCGGGTTCTACGCGCGCACGAGGTGGGTGGACGGAGTAAAACACAGGGGAGCCTCTCTCCTTGTCCGTCAGGGGAGGAATGAAATTATTGCGGGCTTTCCAAACAGTCCCTTTCTGATGCAGCTCGTTCGTTCCTGTTTGTCTATAAGACTCCAGAGTTGAATGCTGAGCTAAGTACTCAGTTAAGCGCCGGTTCCAAATTGTCCTTGATTATATCACGCTTTTGGAGCTATTTTTGGGATTACGGCTCTATGCCGTGTTAATAGTCTTCTTTTAATGAGCTTTTTCTCTTCTGCGTTTGATTTTAGCTGTGAATCTGGAATGGGAACTGTGTACAAAATATTATTTCTGATAGGTTAAGTGTGTTAGGAAAAATAATTATCTGTCCGTGTGATTTAAAAAAAAAATTATACTAGCTCAGAGAGTGAGTTTAGCATTTATTTTTTTACATTTTAAAGTCTAGATTCATGATTCTTTGCAGTGAGACATTATCAACTATAGGAATTGAAGTAGCATGTAGTGGCTACTAAACCAGCACATTTTAAGCTGAATCACTTTTTTCCGCAAGAAAGAAACTTAGTGGCAGCCTAATGCAGTGGTTTTTTTAATGTGTGTGGTATAAAATTTGTCTTGGGCTTTACCTTTACTTTTCCTTGAAGCGTCATAAATAGCTGATGGCAGTGCTTCAGAGAAGTACCTTCCAAACACAAGAAAATGGAAAACACAAGCATGATTTATTTTTCAGTAGCTGAAATGAGAGTAAACTGAGCCACTGCCCCATGTGCTTATTTTTCTCTCAGCTTCGGTTTGGAGTGGTGTTTTTGCTATTAATTAGTGCCAACTATGTTTTTCTATTAGCTACGCGCAGATAGAGATTTTTCCTATGTAGAGCAGTTTCCTTTGTAGGGAGTGACCTGGGAAACAGTATGTATCGCCCAAACACGTGGTTAAGTAGCTGTTGGATCACAGCTGGAGTCAGCGTATATGAGCGAAAAGTCTTTGGCCAGTGTTCGTTTTAAAAAACCATGATCTGATTTCGTCTGTGATTTCTTTTTTAATGGTAAATATGATGAAATACAGAACTTGAATTTTTTTTCTTAAGTTTTACTCTTTATTGCTGACGATTGCATGCAATATTTTGTTTCTTAGGACCTGATTTCTAAACAGATTAGATAAACAGTTCTGCATTAAATGTGAATCCACAATCAGTACTGTATTCAAATAATATTATATTGTCAACTGCTAATTATTAGAATATTCCAAAGGTAATATTAGCAAACACAGCAATTATTAAAATATGATTTTATACCTAACTTTATTACAAAATATTGGATTGAGTAGATTAAAGACTTTCTGAGTTCAAACAGCTGTTGGTTGGTCTAATTCTTAGTTCTGCAGTTAATTCACATAACTAAAAAAAAAAAGTTTCAGTATTATTCTTTTGCTGGTATATGTGTCATCAGCATTACGCTGAACAGAATGAATGGGGTTTGTGATGCTGTTAAAAGTGGTGTTTTCATCCTACTAACTCCACTGTAAATTAAGAAAACCCCACCCTAACACCATTTGAAACATAATTTAGTATATGTGGAGCTTCAAAGAGAAGGTGTATTACTATAATTCTGCTAAGATAAGGTATTTTCAAAATTTCTGAATGATCATAGGAATGGTTCAAAATGTGATGTTCTGAAATGTTAAGATTTTAGTACTCATCTAGTAAAAAATCTCCATATTCACTTGATAGCTTGATATTTCATACCTCAAAATGAGCAAGTGATGTGGTGAGTTCTTTTCTTGATTTTTGTTTAGAATGACAGAGGACCCATAGGATATTTTGAAGATATGCAGTATTTTATACTTGGAGGATAGTAATTGTTGTGTAATCAAATCACGTAGTGAAGGTTTAATAAGAATTTACTGATCCAAAGTTTAAAATGTGTTATAAATAAACTTCTGTTGCAGTTTTGGTGTATGAAGACTTGACGTTTACTTCAGGTTTCATAGGTGGCACTGTATGTCATCATTAATTCTGCTTTAGGCTTGCACTTTCCTCCAGCTTTATTTCACCTCTTTAAAATTGTGGAACTGCACATAGTGGTTGAGTTGTTGACTTTGTCTGTGTGAGTAGTCATGCTACTGAGTTATGCAAGTACTCACTTTTATCTTTAATTAAGTTTACATCTAACATTTTTGGAACACAATATTTGGACAGTATACTTGGGACAGTATATCCTGAAAACTGAGGACAATCTGTATAATCTTTATAATCTTTGTAAACAAAGATTACAGAATTTGTCAGGATTTTAAGTTTAAGATGTTAAAGTTGCAAGAGTGCTCTTTGTGAAAAATGCATATTAAAAACGTTTCTGTGTGTAGTCAGTTTCACTTTCTGATTCTCAGAGAAGTTGGGGTAATTAATTTCCTGCTGCAGATACTACAGGGAACTTTCTCAAATAAAATACATTCCAGTTCCTTTGTGACATGTCTGCCGATAAAATGTGGAGTCACTCGATTGAGGCTGTTGGGATTTAGCTCATTACACCGGTGATACCCTGTTGGATTTTGTCTAATAAAATTAAAAGACTAGTTACTAGCAGGTAGCTTGTCTCTAAGAAGACTTAGAAAAGTACTTATATTCATGGTAGATGGTGTATCACAGACATTATTGTGCCAAGTCGGGTTTTGTTTCACTTTCACAGTTTATTTCTTTGATTAAAACAGTGGATAAGTTGCCAAAGTGGTAAATGAACGAATGGCTTTGGAGCTGGATAAATTGTCTATAATCATAAACTGTTTTGAAAAAAAAGGGTAATTTTCACTTTCAGTTGGGGGGGAGTGTAGAGGTCTGTAAACTAAGCTTCAAGTAAAGGCGTAGAAACAAAAAAGTGTAAAAAACTTCCTAAGTTTTGGAAATTCACTCTTCATGTTTGGGTTTGACTTGATGGAAGTGTTTGTCGTATTTGATTTGAATAAACTATGATAAATGGTTCAAAACTGAGATAAGTAGAATTTGGGAAAAAGTTAGTAATAGTGGAAAAGCATTTTCTTGGCTGATTTGTTGCTTTTAAAGTTGTAGTATGGCTTATATTTGATTTGGTGAAATTTATAACCTCACAGTGTTCCTCTGTTGCCCCTGTGGAAATCTTCTTTGGATTTCCTGCGATACTGATCTTTGCAGAGTCATAGAATATACTGAGTTGGAAAGGACCCACAAGGATCCCTGAGTCCAGCTCCTAGCCCTGCACATGACCACCCCAAAAATTGCACCATATGTCTGAGAGCATTGTCCAAATGCTTGAACTCCATCAGGCTGGTGCTGTGCCGAGTTACCTGGGGAGCCTGGTCCAGTGCCCAGCTGCTCTCTGGGTGAAAAACCATGTCCTAAGATGTAAATCTCCCCTGACGCAGCTTCAGGCTGCTGCCTGAGTCCTGTCGCTGATTACCACACAGCAGAGATCAGTGCTTGCCCCTGCTCTTCCCCTCATGAGGAAGGTGTAACTGCAATGAGGTCTGTCTCCCTTCAGTCTCCTCCAGGCTGAACAGACCAAGTGACCTCAGTTGCTCCTCATATGGCTTCCCCTCAAGGCCCTTTAGAGTTGAACTTGCTTCTTTTGTCTGACATAATATTGTGGGTTAGAGCCACATGGTTCCCAGATACCATCGTGAGAGTTCATTAGGTGGTCTGTTGCTGGTGTTAAATGGTATGTCATGTCACTGGTAATTAGGTGATTAGTTTGGATTGAGGAGGCTTTTGGTCCTGCAAGCTGACCATGTGTGGTTTGCTTTAGTGTGCTTGCTTTCAGTCATAACAACAGAAAGGCAAGACATTCCTGGCTATGGCCTGGTCATTGGGCATTGAGTCTGTGACAATTTAGACCAAAACGTGAGGGCAAGGGAATTGCATAAAATCTCTGAATTACAAAGTCTTTTACGAAACGGGAAGTGGTCACACTGAAGGTGAATTACTCAGTTGCAGGTGTTCAATAAATAAGCAGCTTTAAGAGGGAAAAGTACATATTTCTGTTTCTCAGGTTACAGTGACTCATTCATGTGTTTGGTGGTTTTTGTTTGTTTTTTTTTTTCCTTCCCTTTTCATGCTGTACTTGTTCTGCTTCTAATAAAGGATTTGCCATATAGTGGTTCCTTACGAAAATTATTATCACTGTTACTGTAGCATATCCCTGAAAAGAATAGGTGTGTTTCGATGTTAAGGAGTAATGAAGTCCAAGCTGTAAGGGTATCTTACTGCTATACCCTGTAATAGCAGTTAATTATATGCCATATAGGCAGAAATAACAGATCTAGTAGAACTGTTGAAAAGTGCTTAATCAGGAATCAGTTCACACCCACCACCTGTGGTTTTTGTCCCTGCAATATTGTAGATTGCATTAAGAATGAATATTTTTCTGAACTTTTAGGTACTTGTAAATCAGCTTTTTGAAAACTGTCCAGACTGTCCAAACCACTGCCCAGACTCTGTGAGGAGTACACTCAAATTTGAGAATGTTGTTACACCATTGTGTGAATTCATGGTTTACTTGAATCTTGAATAGTGCTTACAGGTGGAATATCCATTTCCCTTGACTAAAAGTAATTTACTGGAGATGGTGGAGATCCAGAAATAGGATTCAGGGATGATAAGAAATATGGAATGGTTTTTCTATGGTAAGGCTAGAAGTTTTCAGCTTGGAAGAGATAACTGCATGAGAGCATGGTAGAGATCTGTAAGTCATGTATGATCTGAAGGTAAATATAAGCAGTTAGATGACTGTTCTCAATGTGCACGAGGTATCTGATGAAACTAAAATGTGAAGTATCAAAAATATGTAGAAGAAGGTGTATCACTTAACATATTGTTGATTGTAGAGTGTTTTGTCATGAGACGTTTTGGATATTAAAGGCATACAAAAGTTCAAAATAATGGGGAAAAATCATCAAAACTCTGGTAAATGCAGTAATATACTCTATGTCTAAGAATTCATTGATATGTAAATGAGATGGTATTTTGAAAAAGTGTATTATAAGCTACCCTTACACTTTTTCTAGATACCTGTTAGCAACTGTGGAAATTAGGTTGCTTGATAACCTGCTTCTGTCATTGCTGAAGGCTGTTGCATGCTGCTTAGAGCTAGGACGATGGGCTTCATACCTGTGTTTCCATTAAAAAGAAAGTAAAAACTCTCAAATCATGGGTTCCAAATAAAAATGAGAAAAATACTTTTTCTGGTTTTTTTTTTTCCTTTCCCTTTGTCCCAGATCACTATTTCAAGATGTTCTTCACGCTGTGAGCCTAGTGTGGGAGAATAATGTCTATGGAAGGAATTCAGGTCATTTTTCAGTTCAAAATTTATGGGCCCAAATTAGGCCATTTTTTATAGTTTGGAAACATTGTTGCTGTAAGGGTAGTACCAAACATAGAAATGCAGATTTGAAATGAAGTTTGCAAACAACTCGGAGCTTTATAGTAAAATTGAGGTGGTTTCTGGAGCTTCAGAATCTGTGTTACCTGCCCAGATTCCTGGTTTCCTAGGTTTTTATAATCTATTAAAATCTTCAATACTTCTACATTTTTAAGCTTGAATCTTCCTGATGGTGGTGGATGTCTGAAGAATTCATACCTAACCACGAGGTTTGTCTTCAGGTCACAAATACAAAGCATTATGTTCCATATATTTATTTTTACAGTTAATACAATCAAATAACCTAAGTAACAGATTTGGAATTCCTGATAGATGGTATCTCTTTTGAAGCTGGGTACATAAAGTAGGCAGACATAATTCGCCTGCACATTTACTGTTACTAAAGGAACAATTCAAACATAAATATACAAAACCAAATTACACTGAGAATTGACTATTTGCATGCTTAGAAACTATTGAACATGCAGACGGTGCTTTTATGTTTCCAGTTACGTGAAAGTAATTCCTGTAGTTGGTTGCGGATCATGCACTATTGCAGTATTTTGTGTCTTTGAATTTGCTTTGCCAAACTGTAAGGGGGTTGGATGATACCTACTTACAGAGTATGCTAACAGCTTTTAAAAATCACTGAATCTATCCACGGAGTTTGTACTTCAAAATAAAGTTTCTGCTTGAACTATTATAGATTACATCTTGGTTTCTACTACTTGTTTCATTTCCAGCTTGTGCAGAGCTGTGCAAAACAGCCTAAAGAATTGTGGGGGTTCTTGTGCATGCCTTTGTCTGGGCAAGTTTATATTCTTGTTATTATCTACTTAAAAAAAATTCTCAGGATTAATTCTTCATCAGATGCTTGTTGTCTCATAGTTAGTGTGGGTGAAAATTTGCAAGAAAAGGAAAAATGCTTGTTTGAGCTAATTAATCTGTGAGAAACTAAGACCTTTAGAGATTTGATCTTTTCCTGTGTTCCTACTTTTTCTTGCTTTCTGGAGCTTGCTTTATGTGATTTGTTTAATTTGGATAGCTGAGTGAAGCTTGTGGATGTTGATATTTTATGTGTTATAACACACAGAAGTAATAAAATAATCTTCTCTTTCAAAATATGAAAACATTTATTTTATGATGCAGTGGTCTATAGTTATTTATTGCTTTTCCATGTTACCTAATAATTTTGGGTGTAGCAGAGTGGATGTAGCAGTCTGTGCTGCTTCTTGTTCAGCAGTGCTTTCAGTAGAGGGGCCAAAGTGGGCAGTCAAGAGATGCCTCCCCACAAGCATCTTTGGAAGAACTATTTTGTCAAGTCTTGTGCAGTTTAAAGCCAGAAAGTTTTGGTTTCCCTTTGATGATGGGTGGATTGCAATGTACTGGATAGCTCATTTTAGACTAAAAGCAAAAAGAAGTGGATAGCCTTCAGAGTACATCTCCCAGCTTAGTATTAAGCTTAATATTGCAGTATTGAATGTTGGTTTCATGTAGTGAAGGCTACAGGCTTTTGTGCCTTTTAACTAACTGCAAATTAACACATGCTGTTTTTCTACTGTATTTCATTCTGGTTTATTATTTTCTGGTTGTGTGAATTGCTGTCTTGCTTGTAATTTGATTAAACGCAATTGCTAGTTTAGATTTCTAGAATAGGTATCAAATAATGAAACTTGGAAGATGTTTTCCTGTTCTAGGAATAATATATTCTGCGTTCTTCTGAGGGCACAGAGAATTCTGCATGGAAGAACAGTGTTTAACCAGCAACACTTTCACCAATAAATTTATTATTCTGGCAGCTCTAACAGTATGGCAAGTTGTGGGCATTACAAAAAACCAGTTCAATAGCTTAATGTTTTGACAAGGAAGGCTGGAAATTGTAGCTGCCCGGTACTAATTTGTATAGGCAAGCTTCAGTTGACTGTGGTGGGGTAGCGAGGTCTTTTTCTTAGTATACAGAAGAAATAATTCTATAGATTCTGCAATTACCGAAAAACCATGCAGAATAAAATGTTTTATCAAGGATGTAGTATGTATCACTTAGGCTTTTTAGTATCCGGTTTGTTATGTCAGTGCAAGCCATGCAGTTCAGATTTTACAGGATTTATTTCAATAAGTACTTTCCCTGTCATCATAACTGGTGAAATATATTTGCATCTTGGATTATGTAAATAACTGTAGCATTAGTGAGATTTCATCTTGTTGTGAGTATGTGAGCATTTCTAGTGTTGCTCTCTGGTGTTTTCATTCTTGGACCAGATATTGACATAGATGGGGATGATTAAACTTTACTGACTGCATGTTTTCACTTTTGTAGTATTAAGAGAAATGTAGCATTAATATACTTCTGGCTGATGATTTGAGGGTTTTAGCAAGGCCTTACAATGACCATAAACTTTTTAAAAGGAGGATCAGGTTCTTCAAGCTGGCTATTACCTAGGCAGCTTAGCTCTTTAGCTGGCAACTTTGGACAAATTACATGCTTGTATTTTATCTAAATTCTGAGTTATTTAATCAGACACCTTTCAAGACATAGTCAAACTACTTGGTCACCAAGAAATGGAAACTTTATGTACAGGCTTTGCAGTATGTTGGGCCAGGTTGATAGCTTGGGCTTCTTTGGCTAAAGCTCTTCTGTGATTAGCTAGAAAGCTTCTTTCAATATTATGCAAAGTACTATTGCATGCTAATTTGAGTGAGGTTTGTCTTTTTTATTCATATTACCCTTTGCTTTTCTAGATGGTCATGGGCATCTTTTTCAATGTGCAGTACTATCTTGCAAGGGAATAGAAAATGGCTGATTACAATGCTGATATTAGGGACTTAAAAGAACTAAAATTTCCCTGTGTGTGTATTACTTGTCTTTCTATTTCATATGCAGCCTGGGCGTGTTGGCCTTATTTTTATAACTTTATATTTGCTAATATCTTGCACATCTTCGTTGTGTAAATAAAGATTGTGTGTAAATAAAAGCTCTGAAAGTTTTATTGCTCAGGTTGTACAGTCTTGTAATATCACAAAATAGGTAGTTACGTATACACCTAAGTGCAATAGTAAAGTCAGCAATCATATGATTACAATGCGGATATTACATTAGAATGGCCTCCTCGTAGTTATGCTTTTGTCTTCAAAAGAACCTCTGAAGGCCTTTTAACACTTACAGTGGACTAGATATTATGCTCTTTTGCCTTAATGGTTTGGCTAGGATGTAATTGAATTTTTGTGTGTGAGGAAAAAACCAAAAGTAGGCATTGCTTGGAGAAAGTATGTAGGACTCCAGAGTTCCACAGAGTCCTTGAGATAATTACATATTGTGTTAGAAGTTAATAGAATTGAATTACAAGGCCAACATTTTCCAATTTCTTTGTAAACCTTCTAACTTGTGCTTGTGCTTACTGTACTTGTGCTTACTGTTTCAGGTTGGTGTTGGTAGTGAAGGAATGCAGTAATAAAATTGTAAAATGGGTTTAAGAAGTTCCAACTGTTAGATCATAGTTGTGAAAAGATGTTGAACTAGTAAGAAATCATAAAATGAATAGAAACTTCTAATGGACTTCTAGCATCGCAAATGGTGCATAGCCTTTATGATCTTTCTGCCACTTAATCTAAGGATGTTCTAGAGTAGAATCTGCTCATGAAGTGTTCTTACAAACATTGTGCTCATCAAAGAGCAGTTTTACCCAGTAAGTTAATGAGAAGTAGTTTTTAACTGAGGAAGAAGGGTTACGCACAAGCATGGATTGGACATTTTATTTCCAGCAAAAGTAACACAGCTGGCTGGTCTGTGTGCTTGTTGCTTAGGGACCTGGACCCTAAGATACATGGAAGCTGGTAGAAAAAAAGATCTGGGAAAGGCAGGATATGTATTTTTTACACTGCAATGAAGGTGGGCAAAAATTCTGCCTTTCCAGTGCTCTACAGGTCTTCATGATTAGTTGAAAATTATTAATTCTGCTTGTAATACAGTTGAGGTTTATCACAGTACGTTACATGCTTGAGCATTGTCCTAGTTCCAGAGAAATAGGAGAATAATTCCGTTAGTGTCTTCACAAACAGGATTTTAAGAATCTAGTACCCAGACAAGAATGCTGACGTGTGATTATGAAAGTTAGCATGAGTTAATCATAATTTATTACTTTGTTTAACAATCCTTAATTAACTGAATGTCTTCATTGTGACTAAGTACTAGGGTGTATTCAGTTGGCTTGGTACATTGCTGTTTTTAAAGCAGCTCATCTCTTAAAACTGGTATATTTTGGTGGAATGTTTTAGTTAAGAGGAATTTTTATCATGCTGATTTATGTAATAATTTTGTTTTGCCTGCTGCTTGATATCCGACATTGGCCAAAATAATCCTGGAACTTTTCTCATAGCTGAAGCATTTGGATACGGCTTTTTCTTGTCTCCTTACCCTTTTGCATAAGGACTATGGGAAGTCAGGTGTATTTCAAACTTATACCCCATCACATTAAAAAAAATTAATTCCAAAGGAGAGAGAGCCTCAGATTTGTAGGAATGCATACAGGCATTGTGGTTTCTTATGTTCTGCACCCATAGACAAAACTAGGATTAAAAGGTTGATAGTAGGTTTCCTTTTGACACTGACTTTCTATATGAATAATTTAACTTAATATGTTTACATAGCAACTGAAAGTAAATTGGTAAATCAGCTTGTGCTTTTGGAAATGGGCTTCATCTGTGTCATACTGAAAGGTGATGCAGGTGGCATCTGATACTGTGTGCTTGTTTGAGTTGGCAGAATTACTATTAATTTGTGTATTTATCTGGTACAGTACTGTGTTTTGGATTCAGTATGAGAATAATGCTGATGACATACCAATGTTTTGGTAACAAGCAGCACTTAACCTAATCAGAGACTTTTCAGTGTTTTGTGCTCTTCCAGTGAGGAGGTGCACAAAAACGTGGGAGGGAGTTCAGTAGGAGAGATGCCCTGAAATGGCCAAAGGACTATTCAGTACCCCAGAAGGTCATGCCCAGTATATAAAGTGGGGGAGTTACCCACAGGGGTGACTGATCACAGTTTGGAGATAGGTTTGGCATCAATGATTGAATGATGAGCAATTGTACTGTGTATCACTTGATTTTTTGGGATTTTATCTCTCTATATATATGATAATAATAAATAAAGATAAATTTTACTTTGTTTGAATTATTAAGCCGTTCTTTTCTGTACTCATGAGTTTTACTTTTTTCCTGATTCTCCTTCCAGTCTCAGTGTGTGGGGGGGTGGGGGGAAGGTGAGTGATCAGCTCTGTGGTACTTCAGTGTCAGTTTAGTGCCTGGTGTGGGGCATGGAGGGTTGAGATAACCACAGATCTGAGCAGAGCGTGTTGGAAAAAATTTGTTACAAGCAATTTTTTTTAAAGCTAATGAAGAGTACTGTGAACAGCAGATGGCACACGGTGATGTGTAGGTGGAAGTTGCAACACCTTCTGAAGATAATGTATATGTGTCACTTGTCTAAACATCAGTACTGTACATGAGTAATGTATCCTGGTATGAAATAGAAATTACTTTTTTTTTCAGTCATCCTCAATTTTGAAATGGAAATAAGAGGAAATGCTGATTCTGTGTATATAACTTGCATGCTGTTTTTTCTGTTGAAGAGTTTTTAGAGAATGAGCAGTAACGTAGTCCTGTTGTTAAGCTGCTGATGTGAGAACTAGAAAATATAGAGATGTGCTCCTTCTCTGTATTTGCAGTGTGAGTGGGAAGTGAGTAATTGGTTTTCTCCATTTACTGAATGGGAATAGTGATATTTTATTAAATGTATGACTTTGTTACTCTAGTTATGTCTGTGTCATGTAACTCTGTAGATGGAGAATGTGCAGATGGATCCCCAGATGGTTAACTTGAGAAAACGTGCTGTAAAAACAGAGGCATGGACTGGACTGTGTACATGTCGTTTACAGTAGTGTTTGTACTGGGTAAAGGCCAAGTATTCTTAAAGGAATAAGGGCAAGAAGTCAACATTTGTTTTGTGCCTATTGTGCTAGCATGGACAGATAAGTTTGGAAACCCTTTTTCTGTGTGAAACCATGTATGTTGAATCTCAGAATTTATTTTACAGATTAATCTCTACAGTGTATGTTTTGTTTTGTTTTGTTTTTACAGCTGGATTGAAATCAAATCAGAATGGCTGCTGTTATCTCAGACAGTCCTCCAAACCCAAGCTGCAAAATCATGACCTTTAGGCCTTCGATGGATGAATTCAGGGAATTCAACAAGTACTTGGCATACATGGAATCACAGGGTGCTCATAGGGCTGGAGTTGCAAAGGTAAACATCAGTAACATGGAAGAAAAATTGGTCCTAATATGTGTTTTCCCATTATTTGTATTTTCCTGATTACAAACCTGACCTTTTTAGTATTTAACGTTTTTTTCCAAATAATTTTCAGTGAATAGGTACTGATCTGTTACTCTTTTAAGAAAGAGCCTTTTGGTGTCTCCGATGTTCCGTGCAGACTAATGGAGATGATGTACACTGTTTTCTCTCTAACTGTAGATTGCTTAGAAGCTTACAATAGCAAAATAGGATTTAAACTGTTTTTTGTCAAATCAGAACAAAACAGGCAGTTGATAGTATAAATTCAAGTAGTCCTGATGTACCAGGTGGTTGAACTTTAGGGTTGTGTAAAGCTTTTCTGGAGCAAATAATCCCATTTCAGTGGTGGTAAGCATGAAGATTGTGAGGCAGTGTTTGAATGGAAATAGTTTTCTTTTTAATGGTGATTGCATTATGTTCTTCTTAATGAGAATTGGAGGCCTGCTGACTGCAACTGCATTGCCCTTTGAACATTGGTGTGTCCAGGACCTTACACCAGGAATTCCACCCCTAACAGAGAGTGACTGTCGGGGGTTCAGTCTGATGTAATTTAGTGATATGTCATATAAATGTTTATGCTGTATCTGTTTTGCCACTTTTCAAACCAGCAGAAAATGCTGCAGGTCTAGAAATACTAGCTTAGTTATTGTAAGTACTAAGTGGGAATTACCATCTCCATCTTTGGGTTTTTAAGCTAATACTGCATGGTCAAGACAATTGACCATGAACCTGAGAGAAGAGGAACAAAATTTGAAATTCTTGGTTTCCTCCTGCCCACTCCCTCCTTGTGTTTCCTGTGAAACAAAGCAAAACTGAGCTCCTGACTCTCTGAAAACCTTGTATGTTATTTGGATTTTTATTTTATATGTAGCATAGACTACATATAAATTACATTCTCAAACTCCTCCCTGCACACAAAGTAGGAATGTGATAAATAGACAACAATGGAAAGCCTGAGCTGAATTTTTCCTGTATTCAACTGTATAATCTGCTTGTTTGTGTGGGGGATGAACTATTGCAGTCCTTTCACCTTGAACAGTAAACTTCAAATTAATTGTAGTGACATCTTCTTGTTTGCTTGAATAGCAGTTAATGCATCTATTGCTGTTTTCAGTCTTTCAGTTACTTGTTACATATTACTATGCTGTCTTGAGAATTTAATAATCTGTTTTTCACTGTATTTTGATAATATCTCAAAAAATTTAGGAGTAAAAATAAACCAACTAAGTGTTTTTTTAAAACAGACCTTATCGAGTGAATAATTCATACTGCAGAAGTTTAAGGGACATTTTCTGAGTTTTGGAAAGTGGATTTAAAATAACAAGAAAATTTGATAGTAATAGAAAATTAGCTTACAGGGAGCCTGATTTTTTTTTTTTTAAAGTCTAGAGTGTACAGTCTCAAGTATGCATGAGGAGAGTATTGACTACCAGAACAACTACATGCATGTGCAGAAACAGTAATTTAAGCTCTAAACAGAGAACACAATCAGAGTAGGCATACCCAACACTTTAGATTAAATGTGAATGTGTAAGGGGAGAAGACCTGTTACTTGTGTAGAAGCGTATATACAGGTAAATGGGGATAAAATGACTATAACATTTGTACGTTTTGGAGGAGGGAGTGAGTATGGGAAATAAAATGTTAAAAATCCTTCAACCACCCCCAAAGTTATTAATACTATGTCTGAAACAAGTCATTAAGGTGCTAGACAAACAATACTAAACAATTTCCGAAGCAGATAAGATACTGTGGCATCCCTTGAGCAAACTGGCAAAAAAATTGCCATTAGGCTTTTGAGAGTCTGAAATGAGCTTTAGGCACAGAAAATCTATTTTAGTATTACTGTTAAAGAGCATTCTATACTTAAAAAGGCAGACAAAGGTTGAAAACAATAGGACAAATGACGGACAAGGGACACTGATAGATTAGTTGTGTTTACTGGAAAAATAGGTGTTTTGAAGACTCAAACTGCATTTATATAGGGCAAAGTAATTAAATTAATTTGCAGTCACATTGGCAAGTAGAAAAGTAATTTTGGAACACTATGCTGAAAATAGATACTGACAAGTGCAAGACAAGCAATTTTCAGATGAGTTGGGGAGAGTAGTTGCATAGAAGCAGTAGCCAGTGCCATTCAGTATCAGATCTATGGGAGAAGAGCAGTGTATGAAAGAGCATTTAACAGAAATATATGTGCTGATAGCACTCTGCAGTAACCTTAGTAGTACTAACGTGCAGTCTTAATGCAGGATACTGCATAAAGTCCTATAGCTAAGACATCCCTACATTAAACTGAATGTATATCACACTAAATGATACTAGACTGTACTAATATGCTTGGGATCTTTGATAAATAAATATATATGTAAATGAGAAAGCCTTGCCTTAGGTTTTTCCTTTTTCATATTTGAGCATTCAACAGCTTGATTGATGAATTTGATCTAGGTTGCTCACACTGAATAAATCTAACTTACTTGACTTTGAAGAGGTTATTTTTACTGAAGGGAATGTGAAGAGGCTTCAGTGGGACAGGAGAGTGGTAAAAACACAGATATGTAGTCATTATTTCCAGCTCTTCAACTGGCTAGGTGTGTGTTGCTTTGAACATCATGCTTTAATATCTTCAGTCCTTGTCCTAGTCTTCATTAGAAAATGCAAATTCTTTGGGGCAGGAACTCTATTTTTATCATCTTTTAAAATGATTTTGTGCATACTGGTCCCCACAGAATTCACTTCTCTAACCAGCACTCTAATTACAACAGTAATAAATATGCTCCAGTTAGCTGGAGGGGGATATTTTGAACCCATATTCACAAAAATATTTTTATTGCTTAAAGCACACTGACCTTGAACTAAATAAGAGAATGCAAATTTTGCTTTTCAGTATTCATATATTTGAGCCAAACCTACAACTTCATGCTTAATAATCATGAAAATGGAAATCTCTGTGCACATATTTAATTTCTATGCATATATTCTGAATGCATGACTTCTCTGCTTCCAAACTAACATTTTGTATTTTGTTAATGTGCATATAATTTAAGATTTGTGTGGAAGAAATTAATAGGAATCATAAGATGATTGGATTACTTTTTTTTCTCTAAAGGCTAACAACACTGAAACTTGCTATGTAGTTCCTGTCCAGCAGAAGTCTTACAGAAGCTGAGAAGGAAAAAAGGAAAAGCGGGCATTGCATCTATGTAAAAACTAGATAAAAACACCTGTTTATGTGTAAAATAAAAACATTAGCTGTGGAAGTATGTTACTATCAGATAACTTTTCTTCAGCTTGATGTTTGTCTTTTCCTGTGTACTTTTAGTACTAACGGTCTTGATTGGATTTCTTTGGACTGTTTGAGTATGTTAACATCACAATTTGCCCATTTGTGGTTGTTTCCCAAAGGTAGCAAGTGATGTCAGGATCTATCTTTTAGAATTTTATTACTTTTTTGGAGAGATGTAATAGTGGAATCTTTAATTACACTTATATTTAGAATCCTGAAATCCATGTTAGAGGAACAGCCCAGCTGCCTACCTGAAGTACTACCTTGTTGTGATCCGGTTGTTAAAATTGTTAGAGAGATGCCTCTGCCTGAATTAAGGTGCAACTGACACCTTAATTAACACATGCTGAAGTCAAAAGTATAGATTTTATTTAACAGTAAACATGAGGTAGAGAGAGAGATAGAAAGAAACAAAACAGGAGGGGAAGGGCGGAGAGAGAAAGAGAGTGAGAAAGGGACACATGAAGTAGAAAATATTACCAGCCTGGGGGTTCCAACGGCATCTTCTTCTGGTCTCTTGGTGGTGAAGGTCCCACAAAACATAGAATGCAATGGATTAATACACGTTTGGACCAGGTGGGAACGCCCTGGTACCTCCTCTGAAGGGTTAAGTTCGACACTGTCCCTTGCAACAGACTCTGTTGCATCCCTTTGCATTGCATGTAGTCATCTGGTGCAACGCCTCAGGAATGAGTCTGGGGGTGCTTTGGGCGTCTTTGATGGATTGTGACACCTCCTCAGCTGCCTCTCCCATGAATGTCTCATGGATGTGGCCTTCCTGCAGTGCCGGGTTTACAGCTGAGCCAGTTTGTGTAAGGGAGGATGGGTGTTCATACCTTCTGTCCAGAGATTACACCACACACCCAAAACTCCTTCTCCCCCCTTGTTTGGGGGCACTGTGTGCAAACCTGGCCTCACCAGACGGGGCTGTGGCCTCCCCCACCCCGAACCCAGCCAGAGATGGTTTTCAGGACAGCTGCTGGGTTTGGCTTTCTTGTGGATGCATTCTTCTCACTTGGCCTTGTTTACTTCTCCCTAGACCTGAGAACAATAGTGTCAATTGAACAATAGTATCTTATCTCAAGTTTCCTTAGGCAGCTTAACCCACAGCCAAAAGTCCCAGTTCAGGAGGCATATTCCGGGAGGGTGGGCTTAGAAGAGCACAGCTTCTTTTGAGAGTTTCGACATAATGGGCAAAAAGTCCTTCACAACACTGTTTAAGCCTTTAACCATAACATTTCAGTCTCTTGTACTACATCTAAGTTGTGAATTAATTATTCAGAGAATATAATTTGCTTGTGGTAGTTTCATGTTTATTAGAGCTGTCCTACTTTGTTGTAAGATACTCTAAAAGTTTCTGAGCCAGTGTTTGTGAAAAGTTGATTTGAGCGTGGCAGAAGAATGAAAATAATGAGTGTAGCAAAAAACGTATCACTGAACCTTTGGACAAGAAAAAGTTCGTAAACAAAACCAGACCAAAAAATATATATTAAAATTTTCTGTTGCTCTAGTTTAAAAGTGATGCAGTTTCACATCTAGAGAGTTAGCTGTTTTCAGCTGAAATAATATATGCAAGGAATGTTAAAAATTACACAGCCTGTTAAAGAACACTGGTATGACTACAGGCTTCTTTGAAATTGTTAATGATTTCTTTCGCTAACACTTTAGAATCTGCTGAGGAGTTTTCATAGACTGTGGGTAATTCTGTGGTATTTGAAATAAATGTGTTAACTTCACAATTGGTTAATCTACACATAGCTTCCGTCTTCAATTATGAGGATTAAATAATGTAATTATAAAAACTAGTGTATCTAAATTAGTTCAAATTCTTAGTGTAGTATAGTTGTACCCTGTAGTTTTATGGGGACTAATTTGAACAGATTCTGAAATCTAAAGGTCTCTAAAATAGCTATATTTTTTTAACTTTTCAGTAAAAAAACAAAGTTGTACATAGTACTTATACTGAATAATGTTTAGACAGGGGACTATCAGGTTTTTGTAGGAATTTTTATTTTGATTTAGGATAAAAATTTTATGTCTTAGAATTTTAGAAAAGACATCTCAGATGATTGAGTCCTACCATTTGACCTAGCACCTGCGTGTTCACCTCTAAACCATATCCCCAAGTGCAACATCCACACGTTTTTAACACTAAATATATATGACGTCATGGATTGCAAACTATTTGTCAATTGTAAGGCTTTCTGATAGTAAAAAAATTGTATACTGTTATTATAAATGCATATTTTTGCACAGTTGTTTATGATTGAATTGCTGTAGTTTGGTGAGTTGCTGCTTGTGAATTGAGGTGATACTGTCCCCGTTTTGAATGGGTTTCTGTGTTATCTAGGAGCACTTACATTATCAGTTAGCTTGAAACAGCTGATAAGCAAATGTTCATTTGATCATGAGGGCATGTTGGACTGTTCTTTCAAATTTTCCAGGATGTTTTGGATTGTTATCACAACTCTGATGTCCTGTTTTGTTTCCTGAATTTAAAGGTTATCCCACCAAAGGAGTGGAAGCCAAGAAAACACTATGAAGATATTGAAGATTTAGTGATTCCTGCTCCAATTCAGCAGATGGTCACTGGCCAGTCTGGGCTTTTCACACAGTACAACATTCAGAAAAAGCCAATGACAGTGAAGGAGTTCAAGCAGCTGGCCAACAGTGACAAGTATGTATCTCTTGCTTAGTATCAGAGATACCAGGGTAGCTAGAACATATCTGTAAAACCTGAGACATGACACTTTTTTCTTCTGTTCTAAACGATGCTTATGTAAAAAATAGTGAAGATGATACAGACATATCTGAGTTTTAATTTGATTATACCTATTAATATTTAATTCCTAGATATGGAATCTGGAATGGCCTATCATAATGCAATTCTGAAAAAAACCCCAGCATCTTCTATAACCAGTCCAGAAGCTTTTGCATTAATCTTAGAGAACTCAACTGTATCTAGTGAATGTCTGTCTTCTGGTTATGTCAAGATGGATATTATGAGAGGGGGGAAAAAATGTTTATGAAGGGCTAGGCACTGTACTGAAGTGTTTCAAATTGGTGAGCATTCCAAGAAGAGGGAATTAATAGAAGGAATTGTTTCCCGTCCTTTTGGCCACATAAAAAGAATATATGTTACTTGAGTATCTCCTCAAAACTGAGTGAAGTTGTTTTTGGAAGGTGAGTCAAAGGATCTTGGAGAGAAAAGATAGTTGAATGACGGAAGGTAATTCTGCCTTAGTTTGAAGGCAGGTTTCTCTCATAAGTTAATTAAGAAATTATATGTACGAGGAGAAGCTGTTATTAATATCAGGAAAAACTAGGACATGAGAAGCTTTTTTTTGCTCCTCAGCAAATATTCTGTAGTATCAATGCCTTTATAATAGTGCTAAACTGACAACCATTTTTTTTTTCAATTAAAATGAATCACACATATATTACTTGTGCAAAATTGAGTTTAGCACATATATAGTATTATTTCGAAATTGGAAATGTGTAATTGGAAATGGGAACCTATCTTGTAGTTCTTGAAATTATTTGTCTAGTAAATACATGAAGTAGGTGTGAGAGTGAAATATAAGACCTGCGTGGTATCTGATGTAATTTTCAATTGTATTTTTTCTTAGATGGTTATACTTTACGTTTTATTAACCCCTAATAAATTGACTTACACTAATTTCTTAAAATAATTTCATAATGCAAAAATATGGTGAAGTTTTTAATGTATATAATAGTGTTTGTTAAGTTTATTGTTTGTCATGGAATATATTTTGGAAGTGTTTCTGATTTCAGTTTTTGTGCTTTTTACTGAAATCAGATGGCAGTTTAATTTCATATGCAAATTTAAAAGAGTTGGGAGGGCTTTCTCTCTATTACTAGCTGTAGGTGTTTCTAAGTATTTGTCTACTCTTAAGGAAAATGTGTCATATAACCTCCTATGACACTGTGACTGCAGTCTATTTTTCTTAAACTATCAAGTAGCTGAGAACCTCTGTTCTCCCATAAAAATAATTTTGTTCCTTAATAGAGAAGACTTCTGTGTTAAAGACTGGTCTTGAGCATTATGATGTTATCTATTTCCTTTGACTAAGAGAGAAGGGCCATGAACATCTAAATTAGATCATAGTTGCCTTTAAAAGGATCGTGTGTACTCAGTCTAATGCATTTCATATTTTATTTGTTTAGACATTTGCAACTCACCATTGAACCAAAGTGCTTCTCTATTTGACCTCTGGGAAATAGGGGCATATCCTCATCCTGTAATCAAGGAGTTCATATATGCATGTTACTGAGGGCCAGACAGAAATACAGTCTGATTTCCGGAGCTGTATAATGAGAAACAGAGTTAAAACAACTCTGTTGCTGAGAATGCTTTGGTTAAGATGTGTTCTATTTGTCTCTGTTGAGAGTTACTACATTATGTAAATGTACCTGGTCTACTCAAGCATTGTGTGTTTGGACTTTCTTTCCAGTTGTTCAAGTGTAGCATATTGTCAGTTCTACTATAAAACTTTATTTCTCAGAGTTGCAGTAATGGGGGAGCAAATTTTCTTTTCTGAAGACCTAAATATGGAAGTACAGAGGTCTGACAAAGGACCCTGAGGCAAAGCTATTGATAGATGTTTCTATGGTAGTGTGCTTGTGTTTCCCACAATCGTGTGTTCCCATATGATTTTGCATGAGTAACCTTTCAAAAGTATATACATAAGTATGTGCAAGCATGTAAGTGTGTATTACATACTTATGATTAAGCATGTAAGTATGGCATCTTGCGCTGTTATAAAGGAGTAAAAAGAAAAATTCCCTTAAATATTTCTTTTCTGTGCATTGTAGAATTTTTTGTATCAACTGTTTAAAACAATACAGCTTTTCTTGAAAGGTTTTTCTGGAGAAGGGAGAAGAAAGTACTGGTTTTACCTGTCAGGGCTGATGCATGGCTGAATTAGTTTGCTTTGTTTTGAGACAGGGTTGTGCAGGACCTATATCTGAGTGTTTGCAGAGCTGGTAGTGAGGTAGGAAAACAATAAATACTTGTTAATTATGTGTCTTTTCCATGTGTGTCCTGTTTTACAAAAGAGAAGTAAAAGCGAGTGGCTCAGCCTAAGAACGGTCAGTAGATTGCTGATCTGCTGCCAAAGACTGACTCAAATGTTGTATGGCTGGATGGATGGCTTCAGTTACTGTAGCTGTCAGGTAGGAGGTTTCCATGATGTGGTTAATCATGAAACTTAAGAATTCAGGACAACTGGTAATTCCTCTATTTCTGTAAATTTGAAGTAAAGTGCATTCAACTTGCAGGGTCAGAAGCATGGTCCATTTTAAAGGTAGTTGCTGGAAGAAGGTGATGAACCTTTGCCTCTCTCTTTCTCTGCAGATACCGCACTCCAAGATATGTAGATTATGAAGATCTGGAGCGTAAATACTGGAAGAACTTGACTTTTGTGGCACCAATTTATGGAGCAGATATCAATGGGAGCATTTATGATGAAGTATGCATAGTTTTTTATGAAGTTTATCCCATCAAGCCCTCTTTTAAAGGGTACTGTGCTTAGAGGATACACTCTTGCTTTGTGACTGAGAATCTGTCTTTTGAAATCAATGTGTTACTCACTTTAAAGACTCCAAGCAAGGTTGAAATTAACTCTACTTTTGCAAGAGTCAGACAGTTCTGTCCTTGTACAGCAGAATATTGCTGCTCTTCCTGATCATGACTCTTCTATTTCTTCACCTTGAACTCTCCAGAACTTTGCGATTCTTTCCTACTTATTTAATTGTTTATTAACATTTTACTATGTATGTTTCCTGTATACATCTGTGAAAATCTAGAGATATTTTAAGCAAGTTTTACTTTAAAATTAAAAGATGGAGGACTTTTATTTCTCTCTCTTTTGCTGAGAAATATTGACAGCTGTACTACATGCTTGTGTGCAGTTTCCTGGAAATATGCTTGCACTTACTATTTACCTTTCAGTTAAAACAGATGAAATTAAAATTTCCTAAGGAAATTGATTTTGTTGGTTACTTGCCAAGATCTCCATGGATAATAAAGGGACTCTTGAAACAGATGTCATTATCCAAAGAGTTGCAGAATATCCATTGATATCAATTAGGCTTTGTAAGTAACTACAGGAACTAGATTTTGAAGGATTATATATGTCATGAGACTAAGAAAAGAAATTTTAGCATTTCAGAAACATCTCAGGATTTGAAACATACAGGACAAATTTGTACAAAAATAAAATACCATGTGTGAAGTTCTTGGGTTATTTCATGTTCTATGTAACTGCCTTCTCCAATCATTAAAAAAAAAAGATTTTGCTGTGGCAGATGGTCTGAGGCTCTAGTAATATTTCACAATTCTTAGTGGAAGACAAATTGAAGACTGTCCAAGGATAAATATGGTCAGCCAATATGGCTGAAGGCAATTCAGTTTTTGCACTGAGTTATATGACCTTTGAAAGACACCTAAAAGTGTCCAATAGTCTGTTTAGAGAAAGCAAGTTCAAATTCTCTTGTGTGTCCACATAGCTGGTTTAACAAATAATTTACAAAATAATTGCAGATTATTTGGAATTGGAATGGTTTGGAATGTTTTTGTGAAGAGACATGGCGGCTGTGGTTTTGTGAAGACTAACAGGAGGCACAGAAAAACTGTGTTTCAAGAAATAGAAGCTTGCCTTTTTTTTTTCCTCTGATTTTTTTTTCTTTATTGTTGGCAGATAATGCTTTATGGTATAACTTTTTACAAAAAATGTGTGCTTTGTTTTGATTGTGTTTTCTTTGGTCTTTAGTATCTTAGTTTACTCTTGCATGAGCAACATTTCCAAAGGAAAGAGTATGAATGCAATAATATCCAATTCGAAAGTGCTGACTGGTCAAAGAGAATGTCAGAGATTTCCTTCTCATGGAATTTACTCTTGGGATGATGAGGAAGGGACGTCAAAAAAAAAAACAAAGAGGGAAGCAGCATTCAGGGATCCTAACTCAGATGTTAGGTGCATAGGAGAACGAAACAAAGACCTGAAAGTTGCAGTGAGTGGGGAATAAAGTAACAAAAGGTAGAAGAAGGAAACCTTGGTGCCTGTGATCAAATGGATATTATTTAAAAACAAGAAAGGAGAAATGTTAGTGAAAGGAATTGACATTAAGGAGTCTGAACAGACAGAGCAGTTATTGTGACAACCAGGTGCTGGTGTACAGCCCTGTTGGCTGTATAGAGGAAAAGAAGGAAAATACTCTGGTACCACAGTGCTGGTGAGAAAATTATAATGCCACTGATCAAAGTGCTGCCTTTTAAAATAATTTTGCTGCAGTTAATTTTTGGCCAGCAGATGGTGTACTTGCACAACTTACATTTTTCATGTCTTAGTGCTAAGAAAGGATCTTTTAAATTCTGTTTAAAATTGGAGGTTGTTCTCGTGCCTTTATTCAGTTTCCTTCGGGAATGTCCTTATTCGGGGAAAGGAGATGAATGCAAATCACTGACATTTTGGGCAGCATTCAGGAGAATGGGCAGCATTCAGGAGAAAGGATATAGTGGGATTAATTCAGCAGTATTTGCAAGAATCAAAACAAATGCTTACTTTTTACAAAATGCGTTTTGCAGAAAACAGTGCATTATAGATGTTACATTTAAGGTGAATACCTGACAGAATTCCAGGTGAAAAATGACCAGGAGCTAAAAGAAAATGTAACTTACATGTGTATGTGGGCCATCAAAATTAGTGAGAAATACTGCTGAGCTGTAAATTCATTCTTTAGTTTAGCAGTTTACCAATTACATTTTTTTCCACTTGGTGACAGTCGATTTTGTATTGAGACGTTTATGTCTGAAGTGTGACGAAGCCTTGATTTTTACTTTTCAGATCATTTAAGAAATGTTATTTGTGAAATCCAGCACCTTGCTGGCTTTGTGCTATAGAGATTATAGATCCTGTAGTAATTGCTTTTTTAGTCTAGAGGCTGATAGGTTCTGAGAGATTTGGAAGATGGGGCAAAATTTTATAAAGCCTGTGTTACATGAAACAGAAAAAGACCCCAAGAAACAAACAAACAAAAAATCCCAATAAAAATAGAAACAAAGCTGTAAGTGCGTGCTTTGAAGTCTGACAACTACCATCAATTATTCAAAATTTACCCTTGTAGTATTTTGATTATTCCAGAATTTGTTACTATTTAAAATGTTTCTATGGTTATTTGACAGCTTTGAACTCAGATTAAGTCTTTACGAATAAGCAAATAATCTCTGAAAACAAGTGTTCTGTGCCCTCTACAGAGCTTTATAGAAAATAAATTCTAGATAGTTGAAGATTTGCTTGAAGTGTTAGTCTGTGTTATATACATTCTAATTGCTGTTATATTTAATTGCAGTGCTTTATAGGAGAATGACAATGTAGGTGACTCAAGAAAAACCATGATCGCTACATGGACTGATTTAGTTACTGGGGAGGTGAAATTTTCCTGGTTTCAAAAGAATTTCCAAAGAAAAGTGACTGATTTGAAGTTTATAATGAGTCATAAACCACATCCGACTTTAGTGCTGACAATGGCATCTTCTATTCTGTAGAGAAAAGCCAAGTTTGGAAAAAGCACATACAAATATTGTTTTGTGTATCTCTCACCACTCTCCTCAGCTGCTGTCTGGAAGATTCCACTTCCATTTTTCTCCTTTTAGTTTTATTTCTCCTGATAAGACAGTTCCTAATGCCTACCTTCTCCCATGTATAAGGTGTGGGGAGTATATTTGATTATGAATGCAAGAGTGTAAGCTAACGGTTGGTTATTTTTGCTAAATTTGAGGTACATCTCTAATGTGATACTTACATTAGCAATAGATGTACTTGAGTTTCCTGCTATATCAGGAAGTAGTTGACAGAGTAGCCAGCTTGATTTTAAAGCAGCAGCTTGACATAAAATGAAGAGTTTGGATTTTAGATGAGTTAGGGATGGCATTTGAGCTGAACCTGAGGCTGCAGGACAGCAGACATCATAAGCAATCCAAGGTTCTGTGGAGAACATCAGTAACAACTTCCTGACCAAATTTGTCTGCTGGACCTCTCACAAAGAAGAAAGGACTTGCTGTGGATGTGAAGGTCGAGGGCAGTTTTGGCTGTAGTGGCTATGAGATGGTGGGGTTAGGATCTTAACAGGAAGTGCCAAGGCAAAAGGTAGGACAGCCCTAGCTGTCAGGAGAGCAGAGTTTGGCCTCTTCAGTGATCTCTTTGGAAGAATCCCAGTGGATAAGACCTTAGATGAAAGAGGGGCCCAAAAAAGCTGGTTGTTCTTTCACTTCCACTGGACTCAAGAATGGTCCTCCTTCTAGCAAGAAGTCAGGTGAAAATGGCAGGGGTCTGCCTGAAAGAGCAAGGAGCTTCTGACAAAACTCAAGCAGTAGCAGGAAATACACAGAAACTAGAAGCAGTTTGTGAAGAACTGTAGTCAGTGGGAGAGACCCATATTAAGAACCTTGTGGAGGACTGTCTCCTGTGGGAGGGGACCCTATGTTGGGGCAGGGCAAGAGTGAGAGGACCCCTTCTCTTGAGAAGGAAGAATCGCAGAGACAATGTGGGATGAACTGGAAACAACCTTCATTCCCCATTTCCCTGCACTGCTTGCATGGGAGTGGAGAATGGACATGCAGAGAGTGGGGATCAAGTGGAGAATTCCAGAGTGCAGGTGACTCAAGTTTACTCTTTGCTGGGTTAACAACTGGATGGCTGGGCCCACAGAGTGGCGATGAATGGGGTTAAATCCAGCTGGGGGCCAGTTGTAAGCAGTGTCCCCAGGGCTCAGTACTGGGGCCAGTCCTGTTTTGTATCTTGGTCAATGATCTAAATGAGGGAATGAGCCAGTTTGCAGAGGACACCAAGTTGGGTGGGAGTGTTGCTATGCTGGGGGGTAGGAAGGCTTTGCAGAGGGATCTGGCTAGAATGGATGCATGGGCTGAGGACAACTTCATGAGGTTCAACAAGGTCAAGTGCTGGGTCCTGCCTTTGAGTCATAACAACCCAGGGGAGCACCACAGGCTGGAGCAGAGTGGTTGGAAAGCTGTTCAGTGGAAGAGGACCTGGGGGTGCTGGTGACAGCAGTTGAACATGAGCCAGGGTGTGCCCAGGGTGGCCAAGAAGGCCAATGGCATCCTGGCCTGGATCAGCAATAGTGTGGCCAGCAGGACCAGGGCAGAGATTGTGCCCCTATAGTCGGCACTGGTGGGGCTGTGCACCTCAAATCCTGTGTTCAGTTCTGGGCCTCATAATTTAGGAAGAATGTTGAGATGCTGGAGCGTGTCCACAGAAGGGCAACAAGGCTGGTGAGGGTCTGGAACACAGGTCCTGTGAGGAGCAACTGCAGGAGTTTGGGTTGTTTAGCCTGGAGAAAAGGAGCGTTGGGGGAGACCTTTTCACTCTGAAGGTCGGGGTTGTCCTTGTCTTCCAGATAGTGACAGGACTAAAGGAAACTGCCTCAAGTTGTGCCAATGGGGAGGTTTACATTGGATTTTAGCAAATGGTTTTTCATGGAAAGGAAGGAATACAAATCACTGGAGCAGGCTTGCTCAGGACAGTGGCTGCGTCACCATCCCTGGGCATATTTGAAGATGTGTAGGTATGGCACCTGGGGACATTGTTTAGTGGTAGCCTTGTCAGAGCCAACTTAATGATGGTTCTTGATGATCTTAAAGGTCTTTTCTAGCCTAAATTATTCTATGATTCTGTTACGTCCTTTTTCTTTGATCTGCTCATAGTTGAGATCAATGTGAACAGTCATTAAGGTTCTAGTGTGATTTCCAAAGAATTTACTTGCCCACCCTTCAAAAGCAATGGTTATATCCTTAAAAATACCGAGAAGTAAAAACCATATAATGAGGGAGACTGTATTTCCTAATCTATGTGTTTATGGTGCAGAAATTCTGTTCATAGCATTTTTCTTTTTGTGTTTTAATGACTTTGAAGGCTCAGTAAAAAACCTGGCAGTAGTTTTATTCTATTCATTGGTGTAAGTGAATGGTTGTATGGAGAGAGGAGTGGGTTACTGAGTGCAAATTTTTCTGTGATGTTTGTCCTATTCCTTTCTACTCTGTCTCTTAATTAGGTTCTTTTCTTTATTATTTGAGTTGTTAGAGTCAGTTCTTGAGCCTTCAAAGTCATTAAAACACAGATTATGTCTCCATATTGCATTAAAAGCAGATGCAAAGGCTGTTAAGAATAATAAAAACTCTTGATAGTAATTTACAGTAAGTTTGAATCACCTGTGAAGATGTGAGTGAAGATTGGAATAATGGTTTTCTGTATAAACTACTGTGTACCTTATAATTTTTCTCTAAGGAAATACAAGGTAAGTGTGCATAGCAATGACCATAATTGGGAAGGTGTTCCAAGCGTGTTTGTTATCTTTAAGAAAGAAAAATATGTTACTTTTCAGCTGTTTTCCAGGTATTGGATTGTGTGGTACAGTTGTTAGTGATGACAGGTATTCTTTAAAGAATTTACCACCAGAAATGTGGATAAATTAGAAATACTATCTTGACATATTCCTGTGAAATTATAATATCCTGATAGTACTGTGATATTCTGAGAAGAAGAAATGTTTTGTATTTTCCTAACATTGAATAGAATATAATGTCTAAATGTATTTGTAAGAAACTACCAGATACATGTCATAGTCAAGTAATAGACCTGTGAAAATACTCTTAAACTTTAAGAAGTATTGCTATGTATTGACTTCTTAAAATGCACTTTTACAGATGAGATTTTTTTGGTGTGCATTGAAATCACTAAATCTAAAATCAGTTACACACCTACTGTAAAAGTTAGAGTCAATATTTTACTTTTAAAATCATATAAACATTTTACATAATGTTTTAGAATATTAAAAAATATCTATGAGGTAAAGTAACATCCTTAATAATAATTAGTAATAATTACTTGTAGCAATTTAGGCATAAATATGAAATCGGTTTATTGTTTTAAGTATAAGGAATGTAGGAGGACATTAAATGAATCTGTGAATTTAAGTGTTTTGCCAAGTTTCAGTGAACATTTCCTTTTGAGCTCAATATTGTCAAAGATAATCTTTAGGAAAAGGAAATAACTCATCTGTCTTGAGGGTAGAAGTTGTGGATTGTATGTTTGGTATTTTGAAGCAAGTTGTTTGTTCTAGAATTGGTCTCCATGGGAGGATTTGCTTTTGTTTGAGTACAAATCACTAGCAGGTTTTTTTGGTGACTAGTTGTGATATGATTTAACAGAACGTGCAAGAATGAGATGTGTTGCTATAAAACAAAAAAAATTATTCTCTTAGCAGTTACGTAAGTCTTAGTAGGAGGAGACTAAGATTTCAGGATGTTATGGTTGCTAGAAGCTTATATGGATGAAAGGTTGTAATGGGATGAATAATTGGTAAGAAAAGCCCATGGAACACTATTAAATAGAAAGATAACACTTCTGTCTGGAGAAACCTTCAACTGCAAATTGCTGCAGTACTTATTTTCTTGTCTACTTTTGGCCACTGTCAAAGTGTAACTGCCTAAATTAACAGTTGATTTTTACAAGTATTTCTTGTTTTCTTCTAATACTGTTTGTGTATCTGTGATTGAGTCATTGCTTTTAGTTTGCATTGCTCTGTGTTTGTATTAATTTGTTTCTTCAAATGAACTGCACAGTGTGTAAACAGAGATAAATTTCATGTGATATAAAAAATAAAATTTATAAATTAATTTGAGGCCTTATTACTTGAAATTGTCTTCAAACAGATTTTTTATTTTACAGCTCTATTAACTTGCTGCTGCCACTTTTTATATTTGGAATGTGCAAATTTTACCAGCACCTACTATTTGAGCTCAGATTTTTGGTTTTATCTTTGATCATACTAATTTTATCTTTTCTTACTTTTTAAAATTCAGGTGCTTTTATATTTCACAAATGCATCAAACCCAGGGCTTCCATTTAAAAAAACCAAAAATTGCTGTCTGAAATGAAATAATTCTGTAAACATCCTTTACTTCTTTGTAAAATTCCAGGTAACTTAGAAGTAGTATTTCTTAACAAGTGAAATAGTCATAACAGGTGGTCCATCATGCTTGTTCAATGATGCCTGAACTCCATACAGACATAACCTTCTCGTCTATCCATTTTAGCTGCTTCATGCATAATATGCGTGACATAAAAACTCAAAAAACAATGAAATGAAGACTGAGAATATTAAATTTTCATTATTTCTTGCCTTAACCTGTATTCTTACTACTTTAGCTGTCAAACTGTTAAATGTCATCCTGTTACTTAGTCTTAATCAGCTGCATCAGGACTGCAGTCTGCCATCAAGTCGTTCCCCAATGAGAAAGATTACCAGGACTGTAGGTTCAGTGATGGGTGTTGTGCAGAGCAGCTCATGGTTAAGGGTGTGCTTAGAAGCTGTCTTCCCAATAAAACTTATCTGAATTGAGTTTTCAGTAGTTTTGATTATATTTCTTGTTTTTCTGACTGCTGGAGCATCAGCTAATGTCTTCCCTGGAGGTGCCAATAATTGCAGTTATAATGAAGTCTAATTTTTTCTCTTCAATTTTGTAGCTTTGATCTTGGTTATACTGTCTCTTACATGCTGTATTACCTGAAATTAGAATTGCACTTTGCGGCTGAATCTGAAATACAACAAAAACTACATGTATTGCTTTCTGAATGACTTTTAATATACAAATTTTATGGGCAATAACATAAGGAAACAGCTTCAATCCCATGAAACCAATAGATTTCTTCTGTGGTATGTTTCTTACGTAGTACATCATTGTGATTAGAAATACATCTGAAGTGAAGTAACCATTTTAGTTTTTATACTTTTCAGAGAATTGGTAGTTATGTGTGCAGAATAAATTTTTTAACCATTTTTTTCATACTATTTGGTATTACTTTGTAAGTAATAAAAAAGCGTAGAGGGGCCCAGTGAAACTTAGTGGCTTCCAGCTCTCAGCTCATCAAAGATTTTGTCTGCAACTATTATTTCTTTTATGTGTGGTGTTTCAGTCCATACTAGATTTGATGTAGAAGTGTAAACCGGATAGAAACTTATGTTCTCTGCTCTGAACATCTCAGATTTATAACCTGATCTAATACTTACTAAGGTCAAGAGAATTTTTCTTTGAGTAACTTCGACTGTCTTCTAAAGTGCTTACAAATACATGTGAACATCACAGTCTTTTGAAAGGCTAGATCAAGTGTATCTTTGACTGGGACTGTTATATAAAATTGCATTGCTTTATAAGCTTAGTAATATATTTATTATGTATCTTTTTCAGGGTATTGAGGAGTGGAATATTGCCCATCTTAATACAATATTGGATGTTGTAGGAGAAGAGTGTGGAATTTCTATCGAGGGTGTAAATACACCATATCTCTATTTTGGCATGTGGAAAACAACATTTGCATGGCACACTGAAGACATGGATCTCTACAGTATTAATTACCTCCATTTCGGGGAGCCAAAATCCTGGCAAGTTAAATTTTTATCAATGATGGTATCTGTTTATTTCAGCTGACTAAAACAAATAGATGGGTTATGATTGCTTCACAATGGTAAACTTTACTGTAAAATTAAGATAGTTGTTTTGTGAGGTGTTTTTTTAAGCTGAGAATGCTATGAAATCACACTAATGTATTCTTTGACTTTAAAGGAGAAGACAAACAAGTACATAAGACTTACTTGAGTTCAACAGAAAAATATTTTAAAAAGATAGAATATGAGAAGCTTAGTGGGTTGGGAACCACAAGACTATTTGAGGAGCTTCTGAAAGAGGTCTTTGAAATCAGTTTCTTTGGTTCTGTTGCTCTTTGGGACTGCCTAACAGGTTTTGTATTAAATATGCATTTAATTGCTTCTATGAATCAGAGTCATATTCCCTACTGTTAACTCAGCTGGACCAGTAGGAGGTAAGATTCAGTGTTAAAGATACTTCTTGCCTGTGAAACTTCTGCTATCCTTTCTTCATAATCTTAGATTTTTGGTTGAACAGCCTTAATAGATAGGTTAGTTTAATATTGTACATTGTGATGTACATGTATCCCAAGTGTACGAGAAGAATATTTTCCAATTGATCATAAAATATTTTTTTTCCAAAATACCTGTGAAAAAAATGTAAAGTCATTACAAAGATTATAAAACACAGATTATGCTTAGTTCAATTTTGCAGTTCGTAGTCATCTGAACTTGGGCAGAAATGTGTAGCTTGTGTTTCTATAAAACATTATTGGTTATTCTTATACCCATACAAAGTTCAAATACCTATGCAGCACCATGTGTTTATTCTGTGAGTGTTCTACATTGATCAGATGCTCCTTCTTACGTCATTACTTTATGTTTACCTGCTTTGCTAATGTAGTGCATCTCTTCAGTTAAGGCAGAGAAGGTGAATACCACCTATTATGGTAATGCAGGTACACATTTAAAATTGGTAAATTACATACATATATTTGTGAAATTGCTGCTTTGATAGAATTAATATACAGAAACGTACAGAAAACGAATATTAACATTGTTATACAGAAAATCATCTTATCCATATGATCAACGTCTTTTATAAGTTGATTCCAAAATGTTATAAAATGATAGGACAAACTGAAGTAATACAATGATTGCATAAAGTTGTTTTTTGCTTCCTAGGAATTTAAGAAGTGCTATTTGAGGAAAAGCTCCCTGCATAGTGTGAAATTCCAAGAGTTAGAGACATTTATTTAAAATCTGAAGTCCTTAGACGTAATGGGAAGAAGCTAGGAAAACTACCTTTCTTTAAGTGTTTTTGAAGGTGGTATAATAATAGGATAAATGCTCTTCTAGTTTACAGATACCTGTTCATGCTTCTAATGAACAAAATCATTAAACACTGACTTCTTCATATTTTGAAGAAGTAGTCGCGGATACAAATTTGTTTTCTGCACCACATTGGCACGTATTTTTAAAAAGTACAGCATTATTAAAAATTGAATGAAAGACAGCTAAAGATCTATTTGATGTTACATGTGTGCCTTTTACTGGAGGAATGCTGCAATAATTCATGCTAAAGCTGTTCATTTATCAGTAAAATGTGTAATTTTAATGTGATATTAGTATAATATTTTCTTCAAGAAAGTGCAGCATGAGCTGAATGTTACGATACAGATAGAAAAGATCTTGTCTGCTCTTAATTTTAACTGATTTGACAGAGCATCCTTGGTGAAACCAAATAACCTGACATGTACAGTAGTAATATGTGTTCTCTAATTTTACTGGATGTACATGTGGTTCTTCCAGACAGAAACATTTGTCTTATGGAGAACTAACAGCAGCATATTTCCTCTGATTTGTGAAAGGACAGCCACTTCCATCTGAGAACCACAATGAGAACGTGAGGGTAGCAGCTAAGTCTAACTGCTGTGGTGGTCTTTATACAATTTGAAGCTTTCTGCAGGTTCAGCCATAGCTTAACTTCCATTACTTGTTATACTCTGCACTTTTACTTTCAAGCGTTATGCAAAGAAGTATGTAGTTCTGTATTATGTATACTGATTCCTTCACTGGCTGCTTTATATGAAACACATGGGAAAAGTGTGATAACAGTTTACAAAATCAGGATTATGGCTGTTTATGTATATGTTTGTGTAATATGTGTGTTCATTTTATAGATTTTTCTTTAACTTGTAAAAATATGCTAAAGAGAGGAAATAATTTGAAGGAGAAGGAACTTAAACTTAGAAGTTCTGAAACAATAGTGTGAGGGCAGAAGAGATTGGGGTATGACTAAGAAATGTTTGCTGGAAAGTAGAATCGAGGCTTAAAATAGCTTGCTATTAGGTGAGAATTTTGACTACAGTTCTCCCTTTGCAGTTTTTTTTCTGAGGGGAAAGATACCTTGAAGATTGTACCTGATTTTACATCACAGTTTCTTAGAAAAAGTCTTGCTAGCAAGATGAAGCATTGGCGTGATTGATGATCTCCTTATTAATTCAGTTATTTCTTGATATTAATGTCTTTTGTAATGGTATTTGTGAACTGCTTACTAGTATTAAAATTTTCTTCACTTTGGCATTTTTTATTAAATATTTTCTTCTATTGTAATTATTGTTTCAAGGGTATAGGCTCTGACTAAAGAGAATTAATTTTTGTTTTGTGTAATAATTTGAGGAATTTTGTCATGTTAGACTATTAAAGTGCTGTTGGAAATTAATGCCTAGCATGGACCAAATTTTTGTTACTAGTAGAAATGCTAGAATATTAATATATGTACCATATTCTTGGGCAAAATATAGATAATGGTTCAATTTACATTATAAATTTATAAATTTATAAATTTAAGATATTAATAAGATATTTACATTTTTTGAAAATAATTCTGAGTTTATTAAGTATCAGAAAGCAAGGATTACTCTTTGTTCTGATCACCTGACTCATGAAAAAGAGTGGTGTTGAATATTTTTAAGTGTTAAGATGTAAATCGTCTTGAAGAATAGTATAATGAATATGTGAAAGTATTTTTTAAGCAGGCAGAAAGTAATTACCTCCATGGCACTTGGGGTATTTCAAATATACTAATAATTGGACTTTTTTTTTCTGTTATATTTTAAAGAAGAGATGTGTAGAAAATGTGTTACTTTACTTTAGAAAGAATTTAAAAGAATTGAGCTAATTTTGTTCCCCTTTTATATCTGATATCTGCATGAAGCACTAGATTTTACTTTCCATTGAAAGGGGCACAGTGAAAACTTGCAATATAAGACAATAATTTACATATCAATTTGTATGTTTTCTGTGACATTCTGTCTGGTCTTAGCTTCCTAACTTTTTTTGAAGCCTGGAAATGACAAGACACAACACATTATGTTAAAACCCCTCCTTTTTAGTAATGTATTTCATAAATCACAAAATGCCTTGTAGGGTTGGTCAGTCATAAAGTAAATAGGAATAAATACTACAGAAAGAGGGGATGGTTCTATCTTTGTGACAATGTCAAGAAAAAGAGACCAGATTGTTGAAGAGAGAATGCTTAGACAGCCAAAATTAGATGGATTAGGAGAGTGAGACTGCACCTGACAGTGTATTTAAGAGGAAATAAATCTATTGTGATGTTCAAAATAAAGCTGGGATTTAGGCTCAGGGATTCTCTTCATGATTTCAGTGGATATAAGATGGCAAGAAGTCTGATCTCTAGGCTGCCTACAGTTTATACCATGAGCAACATTACTGTTGCTTCTTGATTGCTGTGACTAGAATGTGTTTTTATGAATTTGCTGGTGCAGAATGTGTACCAATACCTTTTCATCTTCCTTAATGAGGTGGAAAAATCAGGAAAGATATGTAGTTACACAGTAGGGGTTGTGGAAATCTTCAAAGCATTTCGTGTGAAGGCTTTCAGATTTTAAATCCCAGTAGCAGGGGAAATAGTAATGGAGTTATGATGGGTTAAAAATGGATGGCATTCTGATATTGGTATTAGACAAAATTATAGACAACAATGGTGAAGAAGGAAAAGCATACTCAGACTGATACTAACACTGCACGATTTAAGCACAAATATGGCAATAAGGTAAATGGATTTAAAGAGACTCGGCTAGGTCCTTAGAGGGCCTTCTGGGGTAGGATTAGTAGAATGTTCAGTCTGATCAGCAGTCAATAGAAACTAGTCAAAATCTGGCCAGGTGATGCAAAGTTCAGTGTCAGTGGAAGAGTCTTGGTACCTTTGCACTAGTTGTGCATACCATTGACAGAACTGACATGTTTCTTACTTAGGTTCTGTGTCTAGGAAACAAAACAGACAAAATTACAGAGAAGTCATACCTGTATGACAGAATGGGAATAATGTATAGAGCTTCCATAAGCATTAGTCAGACTTCTTGCTGAAAACTGTTAAAAAATTAGAAATATTATGAGTCGCAGAGATGGCTATAATTAAATAGGGATTCTGATTGTAAGAGGGTATCTATAATCAAGTAGTATAGTGGTATGTTGGTAGCTCAAATGGGTTTTTGTGCTTGAAACTGAGCAATCATTTGATAGTTTCAATGTCCTCCACAAAGTGGAAGAACTTGCTGGGGGATTAGAAGAAAAGGAGAGATTTTGTTTGCTTTTTTGTTTGTTTTGGTTTTCCCTTGTGGAAGAGGATTTTGTTTCTTAAAATATTTGGATTGAATAGGAAAATTTTTAGGTGGCAACAGACTTTCAACTTTCCCATCTCAGAACAAAAAATGTATCGACTTCCTAAATGAAGTTTATGAAATTTAAATTTGCCTATATTTTAAAAAGTTATTTATCAGGTTTATGTATATTAAATATGAACCACCCAAATAGATAATAGAGCAGATCAGTTACTGCTAAAAGGGGCACATGATTCTGAACTCAGTGCCTGGAATTAGATCGCATTATTTTGATAAAATGTGAAGGTTGTAAGTTGTCTGTTGGCAATTATAAAATCAATGCATATGGTTAATTTGGAAAAAAACCTGGTGTTTTTCAGTTGTAACAACATTTTATGGGTTTGCCACATTGGAATTTTAAAAATAACAATCTGCAGGAAAAGTTATCGGCAGTTTTTACCCTGTCTTTATATAACATGGAGTTTACAAAAGTAGTTTGGTTAAGTATGCAGCATCACACTGAATTTGCTTACAACTGCTGTTATGTTGTTAACCATTATCTGTGCATGCATCTGGCTTTGGAAGACTGGAACTCACATTGTTTCACATTCTGTTTCTGGTCGCTGACATGAGAGTGATTGGGTGGACAGAAGAGGCTGCTGGTCTGGTGATTGTCTTGGTTGGCTGAATAGTTTTTGCACAGTAAAGCAATGATTGTTGTTTTTGATGTGGTTAGTTAAGTTGAGAAATAGTATTAGAAGCATTGTATAAAAAAGTTTCAGAATTACAAGTTAATGACTTAGATTTAATATTTATTACTTATTTTTAGTTATCTTGTTGGCACTACCTTGATTTGCTGAACTAAGACATACTTCAGAAGATGTTTTTGAATGATAGAAGACAAATATATTTACTATATTTTTTCTGTCCGTGTTGTATGACTTGTAATGAACAGTGACTTTTCAGCTTGTATGTCTTCATAATACTTAGCAAAGATGTCTTCATGAACTAATTAGAATCTATTTAGCATCAACAGTGCCCTTTTTGTCTTTTCTTTCCTTTTTGTCTGTTTGTTTGCTTGTTATCCAAGAAACACTCTTTTTGCCTCTTAGTGGTTTATCATTTAACTGTAATATTAGATTAGCTGCATAAATAGCTGTAGTCCAGTTAAATCATGTCTCATCTTTCAAAAAAATTACTGAGAGCTCAGTTCAGTTTTGTATTTTTGTAATATTGACAAGTACTTACACGGTTGTGTACAAATGGAAGCATGTGGCTCCATATTAACATGCACTTTTGAAGGAGTGATATTTCATTAAGAATACCGGTCCAGTTACAGTCGAGTAAAACAAAATGCAGTGTCAAGTTTTGAGGTTTTTTTTTTTTTTTTGTTAGACACAAACAGTACCTGTTAATGTTTTACTTTATGGAGTAACATTTAAAGACACACAGTACAACATATAATGCTATAGCATATAATTTTTATCCACTGGAGTGTGAAAGATGGCAAACATAGTTTAGTGTGGATACACTGGTGTGTAATATGGAGTGGAGAACAGTCATGAACACCTTGGAAGTACAGATGGGGAGAAACAAAATGCATTTTTGTAAGACAGTGAAGTTCTGATTAAAACTGCAAACTGAGCATAGTAAGCTGAAAGTCTCTTTGTTTAATACCATTTGGAGTGGGTTGTCAGTATGCATGTGTTTTGCTTACAGAGCACTGACTGCTGTAGTGGTCTTCCTTCTATGCAGCTGTTTCAGTTGTAATAGAGTAAAATTGTAAAATTGTAGTGTGTGCGCAAATGACAACTTGAGATAGGGGGATGTTTATGGCTTGTTTTTATGAGTTTTTTCAGGGCAGATGAATGAAATGTGTTCACAGTGTAGTAAAAGGCTCTGTGTGGATTTGGACTGTTGTACATCTGAATATACATTTTCTTCTTTTCTGAACTATGTTTTTTCATAGAGAAGAAACAATCCAATGTTATTGCAACATTAAACTGAAACAAAAGCCTATTATATCACGTATTAGAGCAGTTAAAGTCAATAATAAATCCTAATTAAAACATACGGTAAATCTTTGAAGTGGAGTAAATATGTTAATAACAAAGAAAAGCAGAAATAAAACAGCTTTTCGATAGTTTTCTGTTTTTTAGGTGCAATAGGCATTAAAAATAACAGGAGGTTTATTTCAGTTCTTTTGTATTGTTGCTGAGTTGTTGCAGATAGCATATGGAATTTTGAAAAAAAATAATTTGTTTTAAGAACAGTGGGATTCTAAGATACGTACAATTATTTAAATTAAAGAAAGCCTATTTGTTTAATAATTTATAATTCTAATTGTAATGAACAAGGGCAAGTAATCCTTTTATTCCACAGCAATTTGCTATAGGAAAAAAAAAGAGATACTTAATGGTTGTATTTTTCTGTTGAACCCGTGTGCCTTCTGAAGCACATTAAAATTCAAGGAAATTAAACTTGTGCAAATTAGACTTATTTTATGTTTTTTTAAATTTCATTTCGAAAATTAAAGTATATGTTTCTTTTTAACTGGAGTAATGTGATAATATCAAATGTTGTTAATGTACATGACTTTAAATACAGCATTTTTGAACTACATAATACAATGTTTCAATTAGAAAGAAGTGAATTTTTTTTCAAATCCCTGCGCTCCCCCCACCCCCCAATACAAAGTCTGTATTTTTTCTTTAGATGTTGTTTTTTTTTTTCCTATATAACCTTTCAGTGTTTAATCTTTTGGGCTTCTGTATTCTGAGATACTTATCATACATGAATGATGGTTTTTGTGGTAACTGTGTCTTTAAGCATTTCATCCTTTTCTTTATGTGAATTTTAGGTATGCTATTCCTCCAGAGCATGGGAAACGGCTTGAAAGACTTGCTCAAGGTAGTATTTTCAATATTTCCATATGTAAGATGTTTGAAGGGCAAGCCTACAGGAAAGCGAGAAACATTGTTCTTGACTCACTTACTGTTTTATTACTTAATGTTGTGTGACTTCTATGTGTCTGTGATATTATTGCAAAAAAAGAATGCTGTGAAGTGCACTGAGGAATTCTTACGAAATAATTTTTTTTTCTGTTAGAACTTTAGCTTGGTAAAACTTAGGAAAATGAGGTTTAGTATTGTGTTGTTCATTAGATTTTCATTGCTACTATCTTTGTCTCCTCTGTGGCCTTGCTCTTTCTTGTCCTAGCTTCTTTTCATCAGTAACTTTTTGAATCTCAACTTCTTACCCGTGTTTGATACAGAGATAGAAATATTGAATACTGATGAGTCTCTAAAAGTTTCATCAAAGTTAATGGTTGGGTAGATTATGGAGTCCTGGTTAGTACCTCTGTGAAGGGGTAAGCAGACAAATTGTAGAAACACAAAATCTTATTTGTTAGCAGCTTGCTGACCACTAAGGAGGCATATAAATCTACTTTGGCTAAAGCATGTACCGGCTTTTGCCCTTAGGGGCGGCAGAAACATTTATGGAGAAGGAACAGCGATACAGTTGTAAGGTTGAGATCTAAGGGATGAAAATCACTAGTCTGTGGAAAGATTCTGATACAGTAATTGTTTTATTTTCAATAATACTACACCTCTCTTTTTTTTCTAAATTAAGAGTGGAAATGATGATCATGGGAATAGTTAGGGATGTTTCATGGCCTGGCAACACACGTTTTATAGCTTGCTATTAACCATTAAAAGAATTATGGAATGGAGTGCTTAATGAAATGGAATTAAAGGAAAGGAATGCTATTTAAAGTTAGTAACTTAGATCTTGTATATCAGAATGAAATTCTTAAAAATTTTGTACATTTTGTTTTCATACTTTTTTTGGTGTATAGGTGCATGACTATTTTTCTGAGGTATTATAGAAGTTTTGCTGAGAACAGTAGGAAGGCAGTTAAAGATGTGAAAGTAAAGACTTGTGAACTTTCAGTCTTAAATGCAACAGGAAAACAGATTATGACCTGGTTACTTACATTTCCTGTTCCTAAATTTTGTCATAGTTTTGTTTGAAAAAGTTGTCACTTGTTTTCTTTGCTTTTAAGCTTTTTCCTTTTCCAGTGCAAAGTATAGAACTCTATACACTTGAAGTGTTTGGTTTTCACTGGTAAACAAATTGATATATGTAGACTGGGCAGTGGACTTTGACTTATGGTAGGATGATTCAATAACTTAGTTTTACAAGAAATGATAAAAGAGTAAAAGCAGTAGAGAATGTGAAAAGTTTCGGAGAGGGACATTAGGACTGGTGAGAAATTTGCCTTTTTCTTTTCATAATTGCTAGTAAGTTCTAACTTGTCAATGAGAAAGAGTGTCCAATAAAGGGAAGGGGAAATGATGACTGGCATGGGCAAGGTGATGAAGCTGCTGTTCCCTGGGTCTTCCAGAATATGTAGCGACTCCAAATGAAGTCTTGGCAGGTTCAAAGTATGTGTAAGGAGATGGTGTCTTTCAAAGTATGCATTCCTCACTCTTCTTGGTGGATTCTAAAATTTTCGTGGATTCTGAGGGAGTTTGAAAACACTGTCACAGAAATACATTAGAGGAGCATAGGAACTACCCCTGGCTTTAGAAGTCTTGGAGCAGCAACTATTTGGTACTAGATTAGTGAGAGGAAGCCAAATTTTCATGCTGTGTGTAAACACTTCTCTGTACACATACTTTTGACATTTGGTGGAAGCAGATCATTGGGTAGATAGACTTTTCATGTAATGTTTTATGGCTGCTCTGGCATTTATTCTAGATTTCATGTTGCTTGATTACAGCTGTGCAGTGCTTCAAAACCATCAAAGTTTAAATGTCTTACGACGAGTATGCATTGAATTTTTCTTTATTTTCAGAGTGAGAGAAGAGGATGGGCAGTTTCAGCAATACATGTTCATTCTTTTCTAAAAATGAAGTGGTATTGAGGCGTGGCATTGTTTATTGCAGGAAAAAAGCTCTCCTTCAGATTATTCTTTTAAATACCTTAATTTCCCTGGAGTACAAATTCAGGAAATAGGTAACTTTTGGAGATATGTGCTTTGCTACATAAAAAAAAGTGTTATATTACTAAACAGGTCTGAAGGTACTCAGGCCTGTTATTGCTGATGGTGACCTAATACAGTAATAAAAATGGGACATAAAGCATGGGAGAGATGGAAATCTCCAAACACACTGTTTTTTTAGAAACCAATAGGTTATATTGGGTGACAGTGTCTTGGTGTCCGAGTACTAGTTGGAATTGGACACATCTGCACAGAAGTAAGTTGTTTACTGCTGCTCTTAGTTATATTCTCTTAATTATTATTATTTTATTATATGTAGCAGCTATAGAAGATGAATTAGGAAATGGTAAAGAGAGTTGTCTGTGAAACTAAGTTTGTAGTGTTCAATTTTAATGTAGTCTGGGATATTTTTCTGTGAGTAGATTGTTTTAATGATATTTTTTGTCCAGCTAGTGGTTGAGAATGGAATGTAGAAGATGATGCTGTAGTACTTAACAATAAAGATAGTGGACTTTATGGTGTTACGCATTAAGGGTTTTTTTTTTTTAACTGAAAATTACCATTTTTTATTGTTTCCATGCTGTGATCTTCTGCTTGCAACTGGTGCCTGCTAAAATACAGCCTGCTTCAGAGTAAGGTATTCTACAAAGATGAAAATACAAAGTAAGCTGCATGGTTGCAAGTCACTTAAGAGAAATCAGCAAAACATAATGTATTTAATAGCATTTGTAGTGAAAATATTTTTGCATGAGTTCAATACTTGAAGAAAAAAAAGGTAGTTTATTCAAGAAGGTTAGCTCTGATGACCAGATGCCTGCTGAATTAATTGAATGCTCCTAAATAATTAAAATAATAAAATAATGTATTAAATGTGACAGGTTGTCTAAGTCAAGGCAGCAGTTGATACATAAAATTTAAGGAGCGCTAGAATATTTTCCATTATCTTGTCTGCACATCACAATTACCACACATGCCTTTTGTGCATGAATGCTTTCATTTTTGCTTTCCATTGAAATCTTGATTGACTGTGGCGCCTACAAATGCTTTGTCTGAAAGATATTAGACTTGCATCTAATAAAGACAACAGTTTGATTTTGCCCTTCAGCTATTTTCTCATTTATGTAGATTTTTTTTTCAATTTTATGTAGACATAAATGTAATAAAAATCTCAAGTGAGGTGTTAACCGCAATTTTTATACATGTTGTTATGTTAATCTGTAATACCATGGTATCCTTAAGGATTTTTTGTTTCACAGAATGGGTTAGAAAATAAAGAGAGGCAGAGTGGCAAATGAGAAATTACAGGTTGAAGATTTTGAAGATCTTTTAATAGATTGTTTGAGTGCAGAAACTGTTTTAGAAAGGTGATAACATCTATCTGTGATGTTCAATTACGTTAAAGAAGAAACCTAAAGTAAAGTTTAATATATTGTGAGTATGTAGGGTTATTAGACAAAGCTTTCTGTGGTGTATAGTATTAATTACTTCATTTCATTCAGAAGTCATTACCTATTATGTATGAAAGTAAATTAAAGTAATTGTTGAAATGAGACTTGAGTAGAACTTGCATAACTTCTAAGGATCTTGAACGTGAAAACTTGAGCAGCTGAAGAACTGAACTTTTTCTCTACTTACACTAGTCAAGTTAGGAAGGTGTTTTTTAAGAGATAGAAACTTAAGGCCTGAACATGTTCGTCTGGGCATACCTACAACCATATTTCATAGCACTTGAAAGCCTCTTCTTTGTGGCTTTTGTATTCTTCTTTGTATAGCATACAAATTGCCATTGTTTCTTTGTGATGCTTGATGTCGTGAGAACTTACTGTCCTAATTTCTGTTGTGTTCAACACAGAAAGTTAAATCAAATTAGTTTAAATCACTGCAAAATGATTTAAATAAATTATATAGAGTTTCTACTTATACCTACCAAAGTAAAACCTAAAAATAGAATTACTAGAAAACTCAGTACTTCTTCGTCTCTGCCTGTGTTTCAAGAGTAATGACCTGTGAGTTAGATTAACATTTTGCATAAGTCCTTTAAGTTAAGGTCTGCATAAATGAAAAAATGCCATAAACTTGAGCTTAATTATGTTAATTTTATTTTAAATTTCATTAAGTTACATTAAAGATATTTGCAATTTAGGATGTTCTTTTTCTTATGTTGTAAGTTTTATGATTATATTTTAAAAAATATTTTATCTAATACTAACTACAAATGCAGCACCTTTAAATTTCTGGTGAAGTCTTGAGTAAAGAAGTGTTGAAAATCATAGGATGTCTAGCCTCATTTGTTGCACTGGCCAGGATTTGATTTGAAAGTTCCCTAAGAATATGATCTTAAGTGTATGTCATTAAATAATGACACTATGATTGACAGATTGTGATATCTTACAAGGTAACATATAGCAAATCAACCTGTTCAGTCCAATGGAGTTGTAGAATTACACTTTTGGGAATAGTATTGTAATTTCTGCACATGTGATTTTAGTTGGACAGCTTCATTGAAAACATTATGGGCACATTCTTAGTAGCACAGATAAGCAGTCCAGATGTCTTGAAAATGCTAATCAACCAGGGAATGGAACCCAATCCACTTCAGTTTGCCTGTGTGATACATATGATACTGATGTGGTCATCTGATTTGAGCTGCATGTGACATCATGGAAAGATACTCTCAGGATGGAAAGGAAAAATGGGACTTTCAGGTAGCTATGTTCACTGTCCCTCAAAAATTTAGAGATTTGACCTGTTTTTTAAAATATGTTCTATATTGCTGGACCACTTCATGTACACTTTAAAAACTCAGTGCAGCACTGCCCTGGGTGTGAGAATTCTGTCTTCCTCAGTCACAGAATCACAAAATATTCTGAGTTGGAAGGGACACACAAGGATCCACAGCTGGGAATCTGCTGAGTGCCCACTGCTTCCACTTTCCCCAAAGATGAGGCAGCTTTGACTTCTTGCTAGCATACTTGGATTATAAAACCAGAAATTCTATGGAAACATGGTGAGGTAGAATAGACAAAGGAGTGTCTTCAGCAGCCCAGTGATATTACTGTTACTAAAGTAGTTTCATTCTGTTTTTACAAATAGCATAGCTAAGATTGGACATTTTGTGCTGTGTTATTTGTCAGAACATACATACAGAGTATCTAGAGTCTTCTAAAAGCATGTTCTTGTTTGTTAACACAGTCTGAAGCCTGTGCTTTCACAGACTCTTTGTTGCTGCTTGTGTTAACTAAATAAGGATTTTAAAAAGCCATAGAGGGACGTTGAGTTTGGTGGATAAATGTACTCTCCCTGTAGTTGTTGACGCCCAAACATTTGGCCACCAAGTGTTGAATCATATACTTACCTTGTAGACTGCTCTAATTCTGCTCTAGGTGTTAAAAGTGTCAGTGTCTCTGTAAATCATGGATTGAAGGATTCTCAATTTGATTGTCTTTTTCTCATGGACATAAATCAGTGAGCAACCGTATTCACTTTTACCCTGAGCTCTGATTATTTCTCATTGCCTTCTATGAAGTAACTGTTTTGAATTCTCATTTTGTTTCTGTGTAATCCTTTCCAAGAACATGAATAGAGTACAGGTCTGCCATGTCTCAAGAGACCATCCGAAAAACTGGGGTTGCATGTGAATTCCTAAAAAATACCTGCTCTTGCAGAACTATTTTAGAGTTAATGGATTAGTGTTAATGGATTAAATTAAGATTTCACATGTCTCTTAAAAGGGTGAATGTACTACAGAGTTTGAATGGTAGTTACATTCTAGATAGATTTCAGTATTTTTTCTTTTGGAAGTGTTATTTCATTAAACATGCAGGATTAAATGGTAATCCTTTAAACTGGTAATTTTTACATCAGCTTGGTATTTGAGAATGGTTCTCAGTGTTGCAGCCATGTCTTGAATTGGCCTGCATTTAATGTTTTTGTAAAAGTCTTGTAATATTTCTAATGCGAAGTCCACTATTCAGTGTGCTTGTAGGTATTTTCTATATCTGTTCTCCAGTTCTCCCACAAGGATTTTATCTTCTGAAAGAAAAGCTTATGTCACCTTACATTTAGCCTGGCAGAACAAAGGACCTTCTGAAAAAGGGAGTCTTGTAATGAGGAAATACTATCTTCCTTTCTTTCCTTGTTCATTGAAGGGGAGTTCCTTTGAGAAAATAAGGTGAATGAGGTTGAAAAATTTGTGTAAGTGTAGACTTGGCCCAGTCAGAAGATATTTTATAGTGGTACAGAATGTGTAGGCTGCACTTTGATTTCACTATGAGGGCTCTGTAACCACAGCAAATGTTCTGCTGTAAATTTCTAGTAATGGACTTTGAGCAGGTTGTGTTCTGCTGCTCCGTGTTATTTGCAACTTCCTTAGAATTCAGCAACAAGCTTGCCTTCTGGTTGGACTTGTCACAACTATGTCTGATCTTTCGGAGCTGGAGTGGTACAACTTCAGTTTTGGATGTCTGCCCATCGTTTGCTTTTTATCATCTTGTATTGAGCTAATTAAGCATATTGCAGTAACAGAATTTGGTACAAAATTTATTTTCTCAAGGAAAATTCAGTCAAACTCTCTGCTTTTAGCAATTAAGCTTTTAGCTAATTTTCATACCAGCTCTGCTCCAGTCTCAAGTATCACTTTCAGTCATGTTTTTCACAGTAAGTTTCAGTATACTTCTATTATTGTGCTGTTCAGGACTGAGATTTTTTGAAGCTCATAAACTGGAGGTTCTAAGTTTTGATTGCAATCATTTATGTTATAGGGATTAATTGTGAAAAAAATACTTGAAATTTATTTGATGGCGTCCAGTAATTGTGAGCTAGTGTCTTTTAACTGTCTTTTTGTCAGAGAAGCTGTGCATATGTAAAACTGTAGCTATCAAGTAGTACTTTTTAAAACTTACAACATTATTAGCAATTCAAAAACAGAATAAAGAATTCTGTGCTTGTTGTTGGTGAGAAAAAAATAATGATGAATTTGAATAAAATTTGATCTCAGGACAGTTTAGCAGGCTGTGTTGACCAGCACAAGTCTACATTACACCTTTGCTGTTTAAATGCTACTTAGCCTTATATCTGAGAAATCAGAAAAAAACTTTTCTTCCAGTACTGGTGAGTGTGCTAGAGTTGAATGTACAAAGAATATAACAACTATAATGTGATAATGTTCAAATAGTCTGGAACTTCTAGGGTGGTTTATGGACACATATAAGACTCACCAGAGTGAAGAAATTAAATCTAACTTTACAGAGAAACGTATATATTAGGGAAGATTATTGTTCAGTTTTTTCTCAAGGCATTAAAAAATTCAGATGGTTGATTGAAAGTGATTGTTGTCCTTTTTTTAAAATAATTGAATAGTGAATGTGTTTCTTCAAGAATTAAACTGCTTCTGTGAATGATGAACTAACATTTATGAAAGAGGGATGCTACAGATTGTACAAAGTTAGAAAGTTGTATTTGTTTACTGTGTAAATGGTTTGTAAGTGCTGGTTAAACCTAGTATTCGTGGAATCCTTCTAAACTTAATTACTGCAGCTGATTTTCATGTGTGCAGAATGAACATTAACATAAAGAAGCCCCCAACAATAATGTATTTCTCTATAGGGTAAAAAAATACGCGTAAATGTACACATCCAGATTTATTTTAAATTATTTCTCTTCTTAACAAACAAGGAAGACCCAAACCCTTGTAACTCTTCCCCCTGAAAAGCAATTGAAAACTTAGGAGGTGCATTTGATTTTGTGAAATCTCTCAGAACCTAGGAATGACGTGATGAAAAAGTTTAAATCAAGTTTAAACAGTATTAAGTATTGTAAAATATTACAAAAAATTCCTGTGTGTTTTAATGAAATGATATACAATTTTGCTTTTCTTGCTGCCTTAGGGTTCTTTCCGAGCAGCTCTCAAGGATGTGATGCTTTTCTTCGCCACAAGATGACTCTGATTTCTCCATCAATATTGAAAAAGTATGGAATTCCTTTTGACAAGGTGCGTTAATGTTTCTTTTTAAACTCTACTTTCATGTATTGAATTAGGTTGTGTTTAGTATAAAGATGGCTACAGTAAGGGTGAGGCAAAATTAATTTTTTTTTTTTAGGTAGTGCCTGCAGGAAAATATGTATTAGAACTTTAAATAGTTTAGCAGGGAATTTTGTAGCATTAAGGACTTGTAGCCATCACAGCCTTTATACTAAATGTTTCTGTGATTTTTTTCTAAGACATTACCAACATTTCTTATTTTGCATGTATTTCCATGCTAGCTTAGATGTGGTTTTCTGTTGACTAAAACAATTCGTCACTCACTCTGTTAATTTAAGTTTTATACCTAATATTTTAACATTTCTTTATGTCTATTCGTTATGTCTTTATGTCATTGTTTCATTTCTTTATGTCTATACATTGCTTTTCTAATGCAATTAAATGTACTGACAAATATACTGGCAAAGTTTATCAGTATTAGGATAGGAAAGGTTTAAGGTGGAATAAAGCTAAAATAACTGTTACTTACTTTAAAATATATTTTAAAAGCTGTAATATAATAGAAAAAATTATTATTTTTGGCTGCTAGGTAGTGGCAGAATAAATGTTTGATAAGAACATAATACAAACAAACTGAGAAGAAAAACTGTCTTTCTTCTTTGTGGATGAATTTAATACATAGCTGCTTTTAAAAACATCTGAATATTCAATTTCTTCTGCTTTCTACAACATTTTCTGTATTGTTTTTTTCCACTTTGAACTTCCCATAGGTGGCAGCTAATAAAATGAGTTCAATGCATTGCCTTTTTTTTTTTAAGTGTACTGATGCTATACACCTTGTAAATTCTAAAGTTCCATGTTTTGTAGTTCTTTAATTCTCCTTAGAAGACTAGAGCTTGATTCAGAAGGTCCCTTGCTTGAATATGTCTTTATGTTAATACTGAGTTTTTAGAAGGCCCTTGATCCTATGATTCTTGGTTTCCCATTGCTTAGTTTTAAGTTGCTCTGAAGAACCAGGCAACATACATTTTTACTCAGTTTATTGCCACTGTAATATAGTCATGTAAACCATCCTTGCCATACACATTGATTATTATTGTGATTTCTGTTTTTGTGTATGTGCTATTTATTTGTTGATTTAACGTGGGCATGTATATACAAACTTTTCTTAACATGTTCCCTGGCCTAGAATATAGCCTGAAACTTGAATATTATTATTAATAATAATAAGAATAATATTAATAATATTCAAGTGAGTATTTTCATGTGCATTCTTGCCCATCTGGAAGCTAAACACCAGACGGGTGCTCGCTCACTCCCTCTTGGTGGGATGGGGGAGAGAATCAGAAGGATAAAAAATAAAAAACTCATAGTTTGAGATAATGACAATTTAACAGGGAAAGCTGTGCACACAAGCAAAGGAAAACAAGGAGTTCATTCACTGCTTCCCATGAGCAGGCAGGTGTTCAGGCATTCCCAGGAAAGCAGGGCCCTGTCACACATAATGGTAACTGAGCGAGACAAATGTCACCACTCCAAACAATCACCCTGCCTTCTTTTTCTCACAGCTGTATATACTGAGCAGGATGGCATGGGCTCAGCTGTCCTGGCTGTGTCCCCTCCCAACATCTTGTGTACCCCTAGCCTCCTCACTGGTGGCATAATGTGGGGAGCAGAAAAGGCCTTGATACTGTGTAAGACATGCTCAGCAAGAACTGGAACATCTCTGTGTTATCAACCCTTGTTGGCAACACAGGTGGGATGAAGCCACTGATGTGTTTTAAGCCTTTTTGGAATATCATTTCACTTTTCATGCTTAAGTCAACCTGTGTGTAAAATGGAGGCATTGTAGGCATTTAGAATGATACTATCTTCCTTTGAAAGCAGGCTTTTTGGAATAAATTACTCCTAAAATAAGTAGTTTGTTTTCTGAGTGATTTATTATCATATGGAAATGTAGTTGCTGAGTTCAGTTTTTGTAATATAGAGGTAAATATACTGATTCCTTTCATAACCTTATGCTTTATCATGAAGTGTCAGATGAAACTTTCCAAGCTGGAAGGTTTTATAACCAGATTTATAGTTTTGGATTTACAGAACATTACTCTGAACAGTATAATTTTCAGTGGTTGGTGTTTAAAGTAGCATATTGTGGAATGCCAGCATACTTATTTTCAGTATCGCCGTATTTTGGTGTCTTGTTTATTCCTGTATTATAATTAAAAAGAGGGGGAAAAAAAAGAAGAAAAAAGTGCTACAAATAGTTAAATATTTAAGTTTGGTACTATCACCTAGTCTTTGGAGGAAGCAGACTGTACCCAAGTGTAATTGTAATTAATGGGATTCAGTGAGAAAGTGAATAGAGAGAACCAGGCTGTGATCTCTCATGGCTCAAAGTGATAGAAGTGGAAATGTGCTGAATGCTGATAAGTCAGCCTACGCCTACCAGGTGGCAGCTGAACTGCTGCTTGTTGCAATAGAACACCTGCTAAACTGTCACCAGTGGGAGGGTGTATTGAGATAAATTTTGGAATCGTTAGTGTTGAGAATAATCTTTCTTAAACATTCCCACAGTGATTGTTGGAGTGCTGCCGTAACACTTACAATATATGCAACTATATGTGTATTTGCATGTATATACTAAATATAAATCCACAAAAAATTTAACCATGCAAAATGTAAGATCCAATTTTTTTCTCTAGCCTTGTTGGCTAAGTATATTTTTCTTGTTTTTCTCTCTTTCCTTCATCCCTTAATATGATCAGAAACAGACGTCTTGAAGCATTAACCCCCTGTGTTCTTGCATTGGGCAAAAAACCACACAAAGAATGTATAAAACTATAAGATAACTCTGAAGGAGATTGTAAAAGCAGAAATTGAATGTAAGACAACTATAGTCAGTAGGAAGCTGAGATATAGGACATGACATGTTAATAAGAAAATTATATGAAGTTGTGAGTTTTAGTTTTGGTGATTGTTTAAAATTTAACCCTTTCTTTTTGAGATTTTAAATCATAAGGGTATTCCCTTAAAAAGAGTCACATTTGTCCTTCCAATTTTTCTTACTGTATTGCTTATGCAAAGAATTGCCACATATTGAAAACAGCCTATTTAGTCTCTATCTCCTTATTTTCCTGTAATCAGCAAATGCATCTTGTTGAATAGTCATCAGTCATTGCTCAGATTATTTGCTTCATTTAAATGCATCTGTTTGCTTTTTAGTGGGTCTGTCTTCTGATGTGTGTTTCACGTAAAATGTGTATCAAACAGAGCATGGAGAATCTGTTTTAACTATTTACTTCTGTGTAATCTACTTTATTCATTAACTCTTATCAGATAGTTCAGAAGACTGTGTGCTATTTCAAGTCTCTGACTATCCTGTCCTTGATAAAGTCTCTGGTGGTCTGACTTCAAGAGATTAAAGCTGTCACTGTGGGGAGAGAATATTAGTGACTGACAAGAAGTGCTGTATCCTCTTTTCTCCATGTACAGAGGAGAGCAGCAGTCCATCCTGGTGTAGGAAGGTGAGATTTCTCTCTTGAAAGAGAATAACCTGACCAATGATTTGTTTGTTACTACACATTTTTTTGTAGTTTACTCTAAAAGCCTTTTAAATCCTATATCTCACTTAAAACTAGTAGGAATTTGGCTTATTTTTCTATATACAAAAATATAATTACTGTGCAGTGGGTTTTAGGTTGGCTTTTTATCTTAATTTTTTTTTTTTCTTTCTATAATTTCTTCTTGGGCCAGTGGTCTTAGCACACTTTGCTTTTGGTTGGTGTGCTTTGAAACTACCTTTGCTCATTCTCTAAAACAATGTCAGAGTTTAACTGTGGTCAAGCTTCTCTTCTTTGAGAATCTCCTTTTATCCCACTTGTCCTTTAGTTATTTGGAATTCATTTTACAAGTAGTGCCAGTGTGCTTCTGCTCTCTAAAATTTTGCTTAAAGAGAAGGAGATTGTACTGGTTTGAAAATAAACCAGTGGGAGAAATTAACCCTACACACCTGAGATGAAATGAACCCTACATCTTGAAAAAGATTTCAGGTCAGTGTTACAGTTTAATAGAAAGATTACAGTAAGTGCAATGATACAGAAAAACTGCCTTAAACCCACAAAGTCAGAGTATAGCCTGGCACCCTGTTGGTCAGGGCAGTGGTTGCAGTCCTACCAAGTGGTGATTGCAGTCCTGTGGAAGTGATGGGTACATCAAAAGCAATGGTGCCGTGGAAAGTCTGGTCCTCATCTGGATCTGTCCAGTGGTGATGGTGTCCCAAGTCCCCCATTATATACGGTCAGGTACAGGGGGTAATGCTCAGTACCTCCCCCAGGATGGGGAGTTTCACAGTGGGGTGCTGTAATCATGTGAGTCACAGGATATTTTTGGAGTCCTTGATGGTTGTTCCAGCTGCCTATTCTGCTGGTGCCATTCAGTTCATTATGGTACATTAGCAGAGATGACCCCCTCAGGATGGGTGGTGCTGCTGCTTCCCCAGAGGAAATTATCTTGGCTGAGTCATTGGTGTGAAGAAAAAGAAACATTGTCCTGCCTCAAAGGATTGCCTCTTTTTCCTGATGTCATTTAGCGCCCAGTCTGTACCCTGAGGGGTCGGGTGTGCACTGGGCAGCTCCTGTGAATGACCCATCATTAACAGTTTGTCAGAAGATGATGTAGAGGCAAGTAAAATGCATAGTTTGGTTATACCCCACATTAGCTCTCCTTCTGTAATCCAGGACAGCAGAAGGACAGTGGCAGATTAGAATTTGTGTTTTAATAGCTTTATCTTGAGACATTCTGCACAGCATTTCGAATGCAAGAATCCCTTTCCTGCTAGTAGCTGTTGTCACAGAAGGAGAGTCCTGCGCTTCACTTGCAAGAGTTAACCAAGTTCAGTGGTTAATGTGACAGTGATTTAGCAAGATTCGATGGCAAGGTACACTTGACTATTTATTGCATAGAGAACAGGATGAGACAGAACTGTCAGGTAGATGGTCCTGTTGAGTCACAAGGTTCAGAGAGGAGCCTGTAGCTTCCTACACGTATTTTCATATGGGAGTCCAGGTGAGGCTGGATCGAGACTTTGTCACTGGGCCTTGTCAGCTCTTCATATCTAAAGGAATATATGCTGAGATTTCAAAACTGCAGCATGTTTACTCCAAATTCTCTTCACAAGTATCTGGCCTGGCAAGGAATCTTTCAGCCTTGAGGAGGGGCCATTTTAGAAAAACTTCTTCAGGGTGGTGGGTGGAACAAGTCCCTCTACAATTAATTTGTCCGTCACAATTTAATTGTGAGTATTAAGTGTGATAGTTGTGGGTATTTTGATCCAGCCTGTCTTTGCTTCCTCTCAGCCAATAAGAATCACACGTTTTTCATACTGTCTTTTCTAGTTCCCTTTGCTTTCAGGTTTAATTACCAGAGAGCCTCTGCTCCAAAATTAGCTTTTCTGAGTGTTCTTCTTGAATTTTTGAAGTATTACACATAGCTCTGTATTTTATAGTAAAGAACATTATTTCTGCTTGTATTAAAACTCATCTCTGTGCAAGGTGAAAAAAATTCTGTGCTTTAGTTTTAAAGGTGTATATAGTTTTCATTGCTTTAGGACCAGAACTCCTTTGTAATGTAGTTCTCTTTGAGGTTTTTTTTGAAGTTTATTTATTTTG
>VZRZ01008552.1:266334-304230 GCA_013398175.1 Climacteris rufus
TTTTTTTTTTTTTTTTAATGTTACAGGTTACCCAAGAAGCAGGAGAATTTATAATCACTTTCCCATATGGATACCATGCAGGGTTTAACCATGGATTTAATTGTGCAGAGTCAACAAACTTTGCCACGATTCGATGGATTGATTATGGAAAAGCAGCAAAATTGGTAAGTCATAGTGCAGAAAATTGATATGTAGGGAAGCATTTCCTGTGATTACTTCTTTGTGAGAATCTCAGGAAGATAATCAGAAAGGGAGAACTGTTAGATCAGGTAGTACCTTATGGTGCCATTCAAATTTTATTTTTAGTTGTTATTTTTATAGTAGGTATTATACTTCCAACAATATCTATTCCTCCCAGTAGTGAGTTTTGTTTGCAGCTTAATGTATTTATTGTTCTTCAAAGCTATTCTGCTTGTGGATATTTTTAAGTTGAAGCTATATACACTGAGGTTAATATAGGTGAAGACAACTAACTTACGCTCTTAAATCTCCTTTAAGCTCTACTGTTTGTGAATACACTTTAGTTTAACTAGAAGTTTTGATACCTGGAAAGAAACATAAATAAATAAACTTCAAATAATGTTTCAAGAAACAAGTTCATTTTTTCTCATGTTCAATGTAATCAGAAATCTTGCAGTACTAGATTTCAAAAGCAACTGTTTGAGATGAGTATAACTGAAGGTACTTTACATGGAAATCTTGTTCTGTGGTGTGCATGTTGTCCTTTTGTGTACAGCATAGAATCATAGGATCTGTAATGTCAGAAAAAAATTCCAAGATCATTGAGTCCAACCTTTGACTGAACACTACCATGTCAACTAAACCATAGCACTAAGGGCCACATCCGGTTGTTTCTTGAGTACATCAAGGGATGGTGACTCCACCACTTCCCTGGGCTGTCTGTTCAAATGCCTGACTACCCCTTCAATGAAGAATTTTTCCTGATGTCCAATCTGAACCTCCCCAGCTACATCTTGAGCATATGTTCTCTCATCCCGTCACTTGTTGCCTGGAAGAAGAGAATGGCCCTCACCTGGCCACAAAGCTCCTTTCAGCCAGTTGTAGGGAGTGATAAGGTCTCCCCAGATTCTCCTTTTCTCCAGGCTAAACAGCCTCAGCTTCCTCAGACACTCCTCATAAGACTTGTGCTCCAGACCCTTCACCAGCTGTGTTGCCCTTCTCTGGATACGCTCCAGTATCTCAATGTCCTTCTTGTTGTGTGTGGCCCAAAACTGAACACAGGATTTGAGGTGTGGCCTAACCAGTGCCATGTATGGGGGGATAATCCCTGCCTGGTCCTGCTGGCCACACTATTGCTGATCCAGACCAGAATGCCTTCTTGGCCACCTGAGTGCACCCTGGCTTATGTCACCAGCACCCTTAGATCTCTTTCTGCTGGGCCTGTTTCCAGTCACTTTCCCAAACCTGTAATGCTTTCTGGGGTTGTTGTGACTCAAGGGCAGGACCCAGTACCTGGTCTTGTTGAACCTTATATCCCTGGCCTTTGCCCATGATCCAGCCTGTTCAGATCCCTTTGCAGAGCCTTTCTGCCCTCCAGCAGATCAACACTCCCACCCGACTTGGTGTCATATGCAAACTGATTGAGGGTGTACTTGATCCCCCTGTCTAGATGATCAATAAAGATATTAAACAGAAGTGGCCCCAGTACTGAGCCCTGGGGAACACCAGTGGTGACAGATCACCAGCTGGATGCAACTCCATCCACCACCACTCTCTGGGCCTGGCCATACAGATGTTTTTTTACCCAGTGAACAGTGTGCCCATCCAAGTTATGAGCTACTAGTTTCTCCAGAATGCTTTGAGATGCAGTATCAAAGGCTTTACTGAAGTCCAGGAAGACGTCATCAACAGCTTTTCCTGTGTCCACTACATGGATGCTCATAACAGGAGATCCTTGTTGGTCAAGCAGACCTACCTTTCACAAACCCCTGGGCCCAGTCCCTGAGTGTCCTGTATGTGTGATTGTAGAAGATCTGTCCAATAACCTTTCCTTGCACTGAGGTCAGATTGACAGGCCTGTAGTTCCCTGACTCTTCTTGTTGGTGGACATCACTGGCCAGCCTCCAGTTCTCTAGGTCCTCCCCAGTTAACCAGTGATAAATGATGGAGAGGAGCTTGGCTCCATAGAGTTGTAAATGTCTGTGGCACAGCAGGCCACTAACTATTTCTTCCTGGATTACATGGAATCTGTTATACTCCCTGTCCCTGCCTACTGGCTGAAAGGTCTGGCTGCTGTGGGATTACTTTCTGACTGAGGCAAAGAAGGTATTAAGAAACTTGCCCTTTTCTTCAGCCTTGGTGACTTCAGCCTTGGAGTGTTCCCTTCTTCCTGAATGGAGATTTTCCTTAGCCCTCCTTTTGTTGTTGATGTACTTCTAAAAACACTTTTTACTGTCTTTCACAGCAGCGGCCGGTTGTAGTTGAGCTTTCACCTTTCTGATTTTCTCTGTACATGACCTCATAACATCCTTATACTCTTCAAGAGGTGTCTGCCCCTTTTTCCTAAGGTCATTAACTCTCTCCTTTTCACTGAATTACTGTGAAAGCTCCCTGTTCAACCAGGCCAGTCTTCTTCCCCGCCAGCTCGCCTTTCAATCCGTAGGGATGGACTGCTCCTGAGCCTTCCTAGCTCCGGGGGACTCTCTGAACCAGTGTCCTGAATAGGCCAAAGTTGGTCCTCCAGATGTCCAAAGTGGAGGTTTTGTTTACCCCATCCTTACTTTACCAGGAACTGAAAACACTTAGTTTCATGGTCAGTGTGCCTAAGACAGTCTCTGACCACCACATTTCCCACCTGCCCTTCTCTGTTTGTAAACAGCAGGTCTAGCCCTGCCTCACTACAAAGTCCTTTCAGGCAGTTGTAGAGAGTGAGAAGATCTCCCCTTACAACAAATTATATGACAGAATTTACTTGGTACACTGTGTTACCACTAGTTGAAGCACTTATTTCTAACAAAAAAGACTTCTATTCAGTGAGTCAACATCAGATCAGCCTTTCTGAATGAATTCAGGTAAACTAAATGTTAAAGTTCAAAACCTGGTGTTTGAGGCTACCACTTAAAATTGTCTGCAAAAGTATTTGCAAAGACCTCTATGAACTCAACTAGTTGAATTTTTTCAGCTTTTCAGTCCAGGGTTAAGGTTCGTGGCAAATGCCTACAGCATGACTATGAGCTCATCTCCTCTGTCCTTCAACATTTCCAGTAACCTGCATATTACATGACTTCTCCTTCGTATGCACAAATACAGACCTAAATTGCATGTTTATCACTGGGCACTCATAAGAAAATGTCCGTATATCACCTTGACTTAAACTTACCTTGAACTCTTTTTTCAAGCTGCTAATCCTACTAACAAAGAGAAGGGAGAAACCCAAAGTAACAGCAATAAATCTTAGCACAGCGTTCACAGCCTCAGTTAGTACAGCCAGCCTTTGATTATGGATTGTTCTTGACATAGGCCATTCCATCAGCGGGCAATTCCCTTGCCAGAACATTATGACAAGAGCATTCAAGTTCCAGACTGTGTTTTAGTGCTGCACAGACACCAGCTAATAGGGAGAAGCCTCAGAGCAAGTTACAGGATGCCCAAGGAAGTAACAGGTTTATGCTGCACTTTACTAAGTATCCACCAGCTTCAGAAGGTAGAGTTGGCAGCTTCTAAGGCAAGTGGAGAAAAAAACGCTCACATTGTTTTTGGACTGTATGAGGTCTATTGACATTGGATTTACTAAGAGGAAAAATGAAGAATCCAAATGAAATTGGATTGTTTTCTGTGTTATAAATAGTTAAGATATAAGATTGTAAGATTTTAGATTCCTTCATTAAAAAAAAAAGGAAAATATAATCTGATTGTGTATACCTGTACTCTGTTTCTTGATTATGGTGTATCTTTAGAAAACCATGAGTATATATATATATGATTCGTTTCTATCACAATCTTAGAAAACATCCTGGAGGTGTTAATTAAAAAGGTAAGAATTCAGTGTGTCCAAAGAATAGTGGTATTATAGTAAGTTTTATTTTCAGGTCCAGTAATTTAATTTAAAAGAAAAAAAAAATCCCAAACGGAAACCCACACAACCTTGCAGTTCCATTTGTCACTCTTCAGACTACTGGTACTGCATCTGACTTTTCTTTCTTTATGTGTAATGTGCAAGAATTTTAATTGAAAAGAATGGTTTGGATCCTGTTGTTCCTCTGTATTGTACTGCAGAAATTGTCCATGTCAGCAAAATGCAGCAATATCTAGGTCAGTTCGTTGCTGTATTCTCCTTAGAGAGTGTTCTATACTGATGACTGATTATTTGTCTTCCTACAGGAACACTTTAATTTTTTATAGAATAGTTTCTAATTGCTTACAGCTGTATTTCTGTCTTAGAAAAAGGAAAAAATCCTGAAATACAATCAATATTCTTCATTGATTTTGCAGGAAAAAAAAATCTAGGAAAGATTTTTTTAAAGTTGTAGTAAATATTTAGGCTGTGTGATGATACTGTTTTCCAGCATGAAATGAGATGGTGTTAAAGATTCCCTGAAATCACATGCAAACGTTAAATAAGAGATCTCTTTGACCCTTGATATTGGACACTTTAATTAAGCGAAGACTATGATTGCAAATTCCAACAATGATTTTCTGTCTTTAAAATGCTAAACTTGTGATCTTGGTTTGACCATATGTCATCTAACTACCTGTAATAGTTGAACCCTGGGAGCAGGGATATATCCTCCAGCTTCTCTTCTAGAGTTTGTGCTAGACTGTCATGGTTTAACGCCCATCTGGAGATGAAACACCACTCAGACACTCATCACCTCTGCCTCTCTTCCCCCCACCCCTGTGGAATGGGGAGGGGAATCAAAGGAAGACTTGCATATTGAGATAAGAACAATTTAATAATTGAAAATAAAGTGCAGTAATCATGGTAAATTATAACAATGGTGATAATGAAAAGGGAAAAAACGGAGTGACACACAATACAGTTGCTCATGACCCACTGACTGTGGTCAGAGCCTCCTTCCCGAACCCAGATTGGCCCTTCCAGGCAACTTCCCCCACTTAACATACCGGGCATGACATTCTGTGGTGTGGAATATCCCTTTGGTCAGTTTGGGTCACCTGTCCCAGCTATGCTTCCTGCTAGTTTCTTTTGCTTGCCTCTTCGCTGGTGGAGCATGAAACAAGGAGAGAAAAAATCCTTAAGATAAACACGATTTAGCAAAAAGCCGAAAAGTTGGTGTGTTATCAGCACCATTCTCATTCAACAACACTGTAACAGCAACTGAGAAGAAATAATTCTAGCAGAAACCAGGACAAAGACTCGGGACAACATACCTAAGAAGTATGGTGGTATCTCCAATGTGCTGTTTGCTGCAGCTCAGATGCTGCTTTTACGTCACTTTTGGGCAAAATTAAGTTGGACAGGATTAAGCAGAAGTAAAAAATAGATTAAAATCCCAAACAACCTCCCTCACTCAAACAACAGAACTGGATAAATAACTGGCATACTAAAAGCCTCTTGGCTCCCAAGGAGAAACAGTGTAGTTCTTGCTGTCTTTTTTCCATTGTCAAGAACACAGGAAGAGAAATAGGAGATACCAGAAGATGCTTGGCAAAGGGATGTGGTGCAGAGGGATGCTAGTGAAGTTCTCGTGTGTGGATATATTAGAACTTGGAGAAACAAAGAGAGGTAGTGCTCAGCACACAAATAACTGTAGTTGTTCTTTGAGGATGAGAGGTGCTCTGTGCTTTAGATACTCTTAATAATTTCTGTCATCCAATAACTTTCATTTGTTGAATGCTGTTTATTGCTGAAACAGATAATTGAATGATATGAAATAGGGGCAGCTAGCATGTTTCTTCAGGCTTCTGTGAGTTTTGTTATTTTCCTAATGGTTTTGTTATTTTCCTACATTTATTTGAGTAGGCTGGGAATGTGTAGCTTCATGAATGAAGCGCATGTTTGAATTTCCTTATTCTGGTGGATTCTGCTACTGTTGATAAAGCAAACGAGTCAGTGGCTATTAGCTTGTATGTTTTCTAGGTATCTACTTTGATTTGTGCTGAGTAGATAACTTGTGCATGGGGTAAAAAGGGTTGGTGTTCAGTTGTCAGTATTGGTGAACAGAAATATTTACACATAATTCCTCTATGTGTAGGAAATGTCCAGGAGATTTGTGATACTAGCTGTTTTAGTTAGGGCTGTGTAATTCTTCTTTTTACAGTTAGAATTATTTTAGTTTATTTTCTTCCATTTTCCTCTGGTTACTGTTTTAATCCCCTCAGTCCCCTGTGTCTTGGTTTAACCCCAGCCTGAAACAAAGTGCTTGCTCCACTCAAACCCTGGTGGGATGGGGAGGGAATTGGAAAACAAAAAGAGAAGGTAAAGCCCATGGAGTGAAATAAGAACAGTTTAATAATTTGAATAAACGACTATAATAATAATATAAGTATTATAATTAAATGCTAGACAAGAAGATAGAAAGGAATAAAACCCAAGAGAAAGCAGTTGACTGAAGCCAGACTCATCCCACAACCATGACTGGCTGCTTCTAACCAACTCCCCTATGTTTATACACTGGGCATGACATTCAGTGATGTGGAACATCCCTTTGGACAGTTGAGATCGGATGTCTTAACCATGCTCTCTCCTGGCTTCTTGTGAACCCACTTGCTGTCAGAGCATGGGAAACTGAAAAATCCTTGATTTAGAGTAAGTGCTTACTGACCCAAACCCAAAACACATCAGTGTGTTATCAGCGTTAATTTCATACTGAGTCCAAAACAGAGCACTGTACTGGCTGCAAGGAAGAAATGTAATTCTATCCCAGCTGAAAGAAGGGTCACTGTCTATTGCTTTTCCAAATTCTTGTGTCAGGGTCTCTTGCAACTCTCGGACACCCCTTGTCTATACTTCCACAAGCTTTCAGAGAAAGTACTGGTGTTTCTGAATACTGCTCTTGTTGCTTAGTGTGTCTGTTTTGTGGAACCACTTGGTGACTTTCACTCAGTATAAATGTATGTAAATTTTACTGCCTGCTCTCAGGGGTAGTGTCACACTAGGTGATTTTACTAGTCATTGTAATGATTCTTTTGTACTGCATCTCCTTTTAAGACGTGACTTGTTTTCAAATGCTAGTTCTGGAAAGCTTTTTGTTCTTTAGCTGATATGTGGAACCTGAGGAGAGAAGTCTACCAACCTTTTCTACTTGAAACTAGGGCTACTTAAGTATTATTGCTTTCTTTCATAAAATTAAGTCAGTAATTACTCGTGCATTCTTTAGTGGTAGCTGCTTAGCAACGTGTTTTCTGTGGATAGGTTAGATCAAAGTGCTGGCCTGCAGGTTGTATTTTTCCCTTTGGTGGGATGAAGTGCAGTTGTTTTGATGTTAGGTTTGATGGATTTGTTTGCCACTGCATTCATTAGCTTCACATCAAAAAACTGACAGGCTGTTAAATGAAACTTTGGCTTAGATTTTCAGCATGACTGTTTCAAGACCTATGTGAAGATACTTTGTTTTTGTGCTGCAGCAGCCTGCAGCAGTTATGACTGTTTCAAAGGGAAGAAAAGTTATTTAATATCTTGATTTATTTGGGTACAAGAGAGCATTATTTTGAAGATAGCCATGTCCAGCTTATGTTATCCAAGCAGTATATTTATTTTGAAGTATGTATGGAGAAACAATATGTACGATTTAACTAATTTTATCAGAAAACTGCACAAAAACACTTCCACCTCTCACAATTTATTGAGATAATATTTTGTTCAATGAGGATTATGTTTAGGTTGCTTTCTTACAATGAAATGTCCGTTCAAAAAGAAAAAAAATGCAACTCAGTGGTATAATTTTTTTTTTCAAATGTGGGTGAGTAATTTAAAGGTCTAGGTTTAAAAAGTGTCTTCTTGCCCCAACAGGCATGTTTTAGTAGTGACTGTCAGAAATAGCTATGTGCATGTGCCCATAAGTTATTAATACATCAACTTATTTTATTAGTTTGATTTTCGAAACCTTTTTTTTTAAACACACAAGTTGATATGTTTGATACCAGTCTGCAACAATATGAGCATCATTCATGATGTACAAATCAATGTTTTTACTTGCTAGATCATAATTAGCACCTTATATCATTGACTTGTCTGCTAATGAAATTTTACAAGGTTTCAGGAAACAGACATTCTTTCCATTTCTGGTCTGGATTGTTAGTACACCATTTCAGAGCATATCTTGTGCACTCTGCATTTTGACATTTCACTTTATAATCACAATGCCACTCAGCTTTGCAGTTGTCACACAATTTGCTCTTCTATTTTTTCTTTATATCTTTTATATATATCTGTTACTTTACTTTTTGCATCTTACTGCCATCATTTACTGCCCCTCTTTAGTTCTTACATCACAAACTCATAATTTCCTGAGAACAGTGGCTGTTAAAATTTGCTACTTTAAAATTTATTGCTGGAATGGGAGATTGTCAGTCTCCCAGTGGGCAGTAACTTGCACAGTTCTAGATTTCTAATACTGTGACATCTTGAATTAAGATTTGTAATTAGGTTTTCGGACTAGAAAGGAAAGTAATGATCACTATTTTTATCTGTTCTGGTAGAATAATGTTCTATTTTTTTTTTACCTTCTCCTTTTGGTAGAGCACCTGGTTATAAAGTAATGGAGATGTCATATCATGATGTTTCTGTGTTCTCACAGTCTGAGCTATGTCATGTGCAAGTTCTCTTGTTGTCTGTTAGTAGTGTATTCTGTGGTTCTGAAGTTCGAGTGCGTATTCTCGTCAGTGTTTTCCAACACTATCACAGTTTTTTTGTGTGTGATGCTACAGTATGTGTGAATAGCATTATGCCTGTATGTTCCTGGCACAGGGCTCTCATGCAAGCTCCACTGTTTGTTAAATAAAAGTCAAACCGTCAATACTGCCACTTTTTCTTTCTTACATGCAGTTTTGATTAAGTAAATAGATAAGAATTCCATAAATTCCATAAAGTAACATTTTAAACATTGGAGTACATTCTGGCAACTGTGAGTGAGTAGAAATTGTGGAATGTAATCTTTCTTTTTTTACCCCTGAGTGATATTTAAGAGGTTCTGTTTATCAAAGTAAAAAATGTGCCAAGTTGGCATACTTGGTGGATGTTTAGAAGTTTTTGTTTTATAGCAGCTTTCACTTAACGAGGTGATTTTTTTAATAGAAAAAGTCAATAATTTATAGTAATTTGCCATTTCAGAATGTAATCTATATTAAATTTTGAGTAAATCAATACAGTTTGCCTTTCCTTACTTTTCATCAGAATGCGGATTATATTTATCCTTGATTTGCTGAGGAAAAACTTTTGCCACTATGTACATTTCTGTCTGTATATTAATGTCACAGACTTTAGAGAGAGATTATTTTCATTCCAGGTTTTTAAATAAAGTTGAATTTAAACTAAGAAATTATTTTCATAAATTTAATGTTCACAAAATAGCTTCTTTGGGCTTGAATCAGCTGCTGAAACACAGTTTCTGACACCATCTGAGATTTTTCCTGCTCTGTCAAGACAGAAGAGTACCAATCTCCATGAATCCAGTGTAATATTTAGAGCTCAGTCAGACATCATCACCACCAGAATGTGGTTCAGGTGCCAGTCATGCCTGGGCAATTGAACTGAGTCACCTGTCATTGCATTCTTTTATTTATACCCTTTGCAAAAGTAAGACTCATTCTTAAAATTAACTGCATTCTCATACTCTGAGAGGAAGTCAGTTCTTCAGCCTTGCTAGATTATTTGCGTTTTGGCACTGGGAGGTGACCTATTGTGATAGGGCGAAAGGTGACTTAAGTGTTATGGTTAAGTTCTCTTAAAACTGACACCCCCTATCCTTTCTTCTCATAAAGCAAAACCTCTGAATACTACTACTAGTATTAGTTACCTGTCTTTATTAATTTACTTAATTTGTAACCATTTTAAGTCTGCATTTGGACCATCAGAGAGTTCAAGATACTAGGAAACCATTCTGCTATGGTCCCGCATAGGCCAAAAGGCCTGTTGTCTTTGACATGGTCTGGAACTCAAATGTTTCTGCTGGTTTATTTTGTAGTTTGTGAATTTTCTCTCTCTCTCCTCGCTGTCCTCCCTCTCTGTCCTCCCTCTCTGTCCTCTCTCTCCTCTCTCCCCTCTCTCCTCTCTCTCTTTTTGTTCTGCTGAAGAAATTCCGTGGAATTTGAAGCTGTAGAAAATTCTACCTTGGCCAGAAGTGAGTCTTGTGTCTGTTCTTGTGTCGTCTCCAGTTCCATTTATGGTGTGAGTATAGTTTTGAAGGAGTGATAAGAAGAGGATAAAGAAATAATGGGCTAAATCTTGCTGTGAATAAAGTAAAGGAAGCGTGTTTTCAGTCAGTCATAGTAGACAAAAGAAGAAGGGGTCACTGTCAGGGTTACTGTATTTTATACAAGTTTCCTTCTGGGTAAAGAAAAGAGACTCTTGTTTACTTCAGGGTGGTAAACTCTTACCATAGCTAAAAAAGCCTCAAGACGGACATTATAACAAACACAGATACTTGATGTAAAGTCTGCATATCATGTATCTGTTGGATTTGTGTAATAAAGCAAATTGCTTGGGGGTGGTGGAATTATTAAAATGCTTTTGTCATGAAAAGAGCTGTTAAAGAAATAGTGTTATGATTAATGTCAGACTTTGGAAAAAATTCTTGGGTGATTTTAAAAATAAATGTCTGGTTACTTTTTTATCAGATGTGACATCAGAATGACAATAAACAATAACAACAAGTAAAAAAAAAAAAGAAGTTGAAATGGGATGCCCTACGTGGAATATAGCTGCAAAAAGATAATAATGATGTTAAAAAAATTATGTGCTAGAGTTAGCAGGGAGTAAGACCATGATAATTTTCATTTTGCTTGATGTAATACAGGAATTTATGGTCTCAGTTGACTTCAGTGCTACACTGGTTGAACTGAAAGCTGACATGGTCAGGTAATGTTGTGAACAAATAACAAAGGGTTTTATTTTTAGATTTTTTTTCAAGTGCTGTTAAATTGTGGTTTTGGCTAAATACGAAATTCTGAGAAAGGGAATATACCTTTTACTTCAGATAGAGAAGCTATGAATAAAGAGGAGACAACAGTAAGCTACATAATATGACTAAATCTATATAGTAGTAACCATTTTCAGCTCTATTTCAGATAATTCTCTATCTAAAAAGACAGGAAGAGTGTTTGTGGAAAAGATGCATGAAGACCTATGAAATGGAGAGAGAAAAGAAACAGTGAAGAAGAAGCAGCCATGGGCTGCTCAGGTGCTGAAACTGTGGTCCTGAGAAAAGTGAGTCCTGAGGGACTGAGGGAAACGCACATAGAATTTCTGTGCTTGCTATTTCAGTGCTCTTTTGTATTTGATCACAAATACAGGTGGCTATAGGGGATAAATATTTTTTACCTGTGTCCTAACAGGTTAGTATCAAAGAAATATCTGCCTACATCATGAATTTATTCTACAAGGAGTGGTCTCAAGTGTTGTTTAATACCCTGAGCATAACTAAGTAGGGTATTAAAATAATTAAATTTATGCAAAATCAGAAGTGTTTTGTTGGAATTTTTTTTTTTTAATTTTAGACTGAACTTCATTACAGTAACCAGATACTGGACGTTTTTTTAAATGCAGAAAAGCCATGAGATTTGGGATTGTTATGCCTTTTAAGATCTGTCTTGGTCTTGAACCAAAGCTGGAGATGAAAATTCATGAGGTTTTCTCTAAATGTGTAGCAAGCACATTTAAAATAAAGTTTTAATTTAGTTTGGTAAGGAAGGAGGAACTAAGTTGTCAGTCAAGTCCTTGTTGTTTGTAAAGGTCTGTATTCTGCATAGTTAAATAGAGTGCAGTTGCTGGTGCCTTAATAAAGCAGTAATTTGGTATAGGTCTGTGGTGGTATACTGTTATTGCTGTTCATAACTACTTGATCCCCACACTTCTACACCCTCTGATCCTTGTTAAACTTATGTCAAGTTCTGGACAAGTCAATTTGCTTTGTGACTGGATCATACACAATCCTGCAGCTTTGGTATTTGCAGGTAAGAATTGGGCACTCAGCATGGGTATGCTTGCAGGACTTTTAATTCTCTTTGCAGTAGCTGTTAAAAATAGTATGTGTTTTACTTGTCACTATTTAAAGTTTATATTTATATTACAGCTTATATTATGAAGTTTGTGTATCAAGAGCATTTTAATTTAATTCTGTCTTACAAAAGTAGTTTTATTTACCAAATCATTCATTTATTTGTAATTGTTATCAAGCAGTTTTCTTATCACTTGTTTAAAAAAAAGGAAATGCTATGTTAATGGAGAAATGTTTCATGTGCTTATAGGTAGAACAGTCATCAGCAGCTCCTCATATATGACTCAATTGAACAGTGCTAATATTTGTGAAAGGACAGTTTCATAATTTTTCTACTTATGATCTCTAAGTCCTGAATGTCTTGTAAAACAAATCAAACCAAACAGTTGAGGGCATCCCATAAAAGAGAGCATAGATCACGGGTGTCTCTTTAGGAAATCATTGCGTATTTGGATTTGCCTGCCTTCCCCTGTCCCCTGCTTGCAAAGTGATCAGAAAGAGTCAGTACGAATGAGTAAATTGAAATAGAGAGGTGATGCAGTCTTAATTTAGAGCATTTCAGTAAAGCATCTTCATATAGAGTATTTGCAATATTAGCAGCACAGCAGGTGGATGATTGGCTTTTGCCATATTCCTGCCCTTTCCCTCATGTACTTTGTTTTGATTGTGACAAAAAATGGGTTCTACAAAAATCAGAAGTTGGAAGCTCATTAGCAATATTTATCAGTTTCTGATGGCCAAATTGTTGAATGGAAGAATCTAAAAAAAGTTTTCTAATCTTCATCACTGTAGATGTTTGGTCTCTGAAATACTTCCCCATGTATTGCAGGAGGGAAGCAGACTGCCAAACTTTTAACTAATTAGTTAATTGTCAGTGTGGCAAATGCATATAGATTAAAAATAAAATTTTTTATATATATATTCAATGTAAAATAATTAAATATTTGTTTATTAAGCTTAGAAACAGATGAGAATTATACCAAAGTAGACATTTCAGATACAAATCTTAAATCTTCACTTTTTCTTCCTTATTATAGGATCTTCTGCCCAGAAAAGTTTTAAATCTTTCATGGTCCCCTGGAAATCCCCTGAAAGATGCTTCCAATCCTTCAGGGCTTTGTCCTGATTTTTTTAATGGTGTTGACAAATTTTGCTTGTTAGTTGCTTGATCTTGCAGACCTAGTCTGTCAGACTTTTAAAAAGAAGCTGCCCTTCAATGTTACAAAGACTGCACTTAATTGAATCTGATACTCAGAATTATGAGGTCCTTGCATTAATTGTGGTGAAATTCAGAGGAATTTTTAGATTAAGAAAACTTTCAAACATTGTTGTGCTTGTGAATTTCATGTTTTTGTGAGGGGTAGAGTGTGGAAATAAATTTCAGAAAATCTGTTCTTGAAGCACATAAATTAAATGCTAGTTTTGTCATGCAATAACGATTTTTAAATTTTTAGTTTTTGGGCTACTTTGACAAGATTCTATGGCTAACCAAACATTTCTCTTTGTAAGGTGCTGAGCACATTCATGCCTTATGTACAGCTGGCATAATTCAGCATTTTTAAAAAGCAAGCAAATTATTATTTAATTTCAAACAGAATTTTAGTATTAATAGTGACGACCAGTGCGTCCGGGTAGTCTTCTGCAGGGATTTCCTTAATTTTTTTGACACGGCAACTTTTATGAGAAATGTTACTTGTGTTTTTGTAGGCAGATTCATGTTTTCTGTGAGACAGATATTCTGTCTTTTACTCATCAAGTACTTGTCTTGTGAGTGGAGAGTGATAACATAAACAGAACTATTCAATTGCTTGGTGTAACATGGGTCTCCATAATTGAATGGACAGTGATAGTGTATGACCTTTGTACAGAAGAAGTCTGGAGAGTGAAGTGGACTTTTCTTACTCTGATTTTATTGCTCAACTTCAAGATGCAACCTGATCAGTACTTTGTTTCATAAAAATGATGTGTCTAGCACATAATGGCTAATTTAGAATAATGTGAAATTTTACTGACTACTGTGCTGCTTATAAAATTGTTACGAAACAGTTTGACTTGGAAAAGCTTTGAATCCAAAGAGAATAAATTTAATGTGAATGCCTTTAATTAAATTTTGCTTAATTAAAATAATGTCATTTGTATTGATTATGCTGCAGTTCATTTGGATTTTTGTTTTTAATTAAGATTCAGTAATCTTGTTTTACCTTCAAGAGCTATTCATAAAATGACTGTGAATAAAAAGCATGTTAATTAAGTTAACAGTTATATACATTTATTAAAGCAAAAGAATGTAATTTTTTTCCCCCATTAAGGTATCTTATACATAGTAATATTTATTAGAAGGACAACAATGCAATTTCATTTCAATTTTTCTTTCTTCCCCTTAGCAAGTCCAACCTCAGTAGTCCAAAAATGACGTGAGTCCTTCTTTACTCCGCTTGCCTCAGAAGCTGCCAACGCTACCTTCTGAAGCTGGTGGATGATTACTAAAGTGCAGCATAATCCTGTTGCTTTCTTGGGCATCCTGTAACTTGCTCTGAGGCTTCTCCCTATTAGCTGGTGTCTGTGCAGCACTAAAACACAGTCTGGAACTTGAATGCTCTTGTCATAATGTTCTGGCAAGGGAATTGCCCGCTGATGGAATGGCCTATGTCAAGAACAATCCATAATCAAAGGCTGGCTGTACTAACTGAGGCTGTGAACGCTGTGCTAAGATTTATTGCTGTTACTTTGGGTTTCTCCCTTCTCTTTGTTAGTAGGATTAGCAGTTTGAAAAGAGAGTGTAGGATTAAGTTTGAGCCATGGTGGAATATATACTTGCATTTTCATGTGAGTGTGCATGTAAGTCTTTGCAAATACTTGTGTAGACGAAAACTTCCTAAGTGATAGTCTCAAACACCAGGTTTTGAACTTTAACATTTAGTTTACCTGAATTCATTCAGAAAGGCTGATCTGATGTTGACTCACTGAATAGAAGTCTTTTTTGTTAGAAATAAGTGCTTCAACTAGTGGTAACACAGTGGTACCAAGTAAATTCTTTCAGATAATTTGTTGTAAGGGGAGATCTTCTCACTCTCTACAACTGCCTGAAAGGACTTTATAGTGAAGTGGGGCTTGGTCTCTTCTCTTAAGTTAGACGTGATAGGACAAGAGGAAATGGTCTCAAGCTGCACCAGGGGAGGTTTAAATTGGATATGAGGAAACATTTGTTCATGGAAAGGGTTGTCAGGCATTGGCCAGGCTTCCCAGGGAAGTGGCTGTGTCACCTGAAGGTATTTAGAAGACGTGTGGATGTGACCCTTCAGGAATGGTTTAGTGGTGGCCTTGGTAATGCTGAGTTAACAGCTGGACTTGGTGATCTTAAAGGTTTCTATGGAAGTGAACGATTTAATATCAGAGCAACAACTTAAAAACACTGAGCTAATCACACTCTAGTGTTATAGATGGAATCAAAGATATATGGGATGTTGACAAAGTGGGCAGAAATCTCTAGCAATTTGTGTCCAGATGTTAATGTGTTTCTTGGGTCTCATTTCTGGTCATTTTATCTCCTCTGAGTTAATTTGTGATTGGATTACTGGCAGGTTTTATTGTTCTTTATAGTAAAATCATACCAGTAAGCAACTCTGGGAATTCTTCCATCAGTTCTTTCTGCAGTTATGATTATTGCTGCCTGTATGCATCATTTAGGAAGATAGCTGACAGTAAAATAATCTTGCTTTCCAAATTGTTTCTTCAGTGCCTTTGTATGTGGGCACAGATTTGTGTGTTTGCCTAGCCTGTGGTAATGCTTGCCTTTCAAGTTGATGTGTGATTAAGCGTTTTCAAAGAATTAAAAATGATGTTGTGTAAAAGTGTTGTGAAGCAGCATACTTGCTTATTTGCCGTGTTGATTCATCTCTTACTTCCCTTCCAGTGGATCTCCTTGTCGTTAGTGTAAATTACTAATTGCACTTATTTGTTTTTGTTGGGTGTTCTGCTAACCAAGATGATACAACAAGAAGTGAAGTACAAAAAGCTGTGTTTAAGGTATCATATAGCTGCACTATATGCAATTTGCAAGTATTAATGAGTCTTTTTTATTAAACAGTAATGAATTGGTATCTTTTGTGTAAACAATCAGCAAATGTTCATGTTAGAAATATAACTAATAACGAAAATTCTTTGCTTTGCCTAATTTTTTTCCTTTATGTAACTTATAAATGAATTAGTTGTTTACTTAAAAAAAAGGTTTGAACTGTTTAGCATTGCTGTCTGTGTTCTGTTTTGTCTCCAATGGCAAATAATTGAAAATATATAAATTTATGATAGAAAGTCTGGAGGATTATTCAGATGATCAGATATTGATCTGTTGACAATATCTCTGTTGATATTGTCAATCTTAAGAAACAAGATATAAGAAGTTTACTGATAATGCAGGACTTTTAAAAGCAAGTTAGAATTTATGCAGATTTCTCAAAACTGGTCATTAATGAGAATTAATGAGAATTAACTCTTTTCTCTGCAATCTGAAAGACTGGTAATTTGCAGACGAATGAGTGTAAAGTCAGGTGACAGAAGTCTTGTTTTTTGAGAGCTTCCCTAGTGTGTAAAATCTACATCATTTCTTGAAATTTTAAATGCAGTGAAAGGAAAAAAAAACTTCTTTTTAAAATATTTTTTGTTTCTTTTTTCTCCTGTATTTTTTCCCTCTTTCCCTTTTTATAAGGATCAGTAGAACTCAGTATTTTGTTGCTTTTAAAAGTAAGACTTTACTGGTATGTTATGATGGTTTACTATAAGCAGAAGCTGAATACTAGTTGTTTGGTGAACATGAATGCATTATTTAAAGATACAACAAGTGAGAATAAAAATTGTTTTACTGGTATTCATGCATTTGCTCTTAGAAGGAACATCCCTTTTTAAAGGGATAGTTTCACAGTTCAGAGCTTCCTGGAGTAAGAAAGTTTCTTCATTAGTTTTCATGGACTCCATGTAGTTTGGTGAAGACCAGGGGATGTCGCAGGATTGGTATTTAGAGGCTTAAGTGGAACAGTCAAGGAACAGTCAAGTGGAACTTTGGAACAGTCAAGGAATAAGCATGATGTAGGGAAGTACATAGTCATCTTTCTCAGTTGTGTTGTCCATAATGGACAAAAATTCTCGGTAGATGTGAAAGAAAACTAGGTTGTGTTTATAACCAATCATACATATTATAGAAATTGAAATCCTATACTAAAGAGACATAATTTGCTTTTTTTGTATTTAGAATTTATTGAAGAACTTTTTTTTTCCTTAACAATACTGTGGCACGGTAAGTTAATCCACAAGTTCTCAGTACAAAGGAAAGTTATTCAAATTAACCAGTGTTTGAAATTTGGGATTACTTCAGGTCGAAAATAAATCTCTGCTGCTTTCCTTATGAAAGATTGTGCCAGAAAATCTTTTTCGGTCCTTTTTCTTTAGGACCAGACTTGAAATTATACTTTATAGCACATCTATAGAATTAATATGTAATAAAATAGTAATAAATTACATGGTAATAATCAAGTTGCATAAATATTTAATAGTATGTTGCTAATGTAATATCTGATAATATAGAGATAAATATACACATAGTACATTTATAGTGCATTTGCTTTCTAGGATAGATGTTAAAGGTTTTCTTTTTTTTTAAGAAATAATGGTCAGCTGTATAGTAATGAAATAAAAAGATGTTCACTGGCAATATCATTTGCTAATTGACTTGTACTTGAAACTTTTATGTGTCTGTTTTTTCACAGCTGAAAATTTTTGTTTAGTCACATCAATGTGTTAATTGATTAACTATCTGCTTATTAAAAGTCCAAGAAATACTAGTATTGTCATGGTACTTACTCTTTTTTCCTTTTCAAATAGTTCTTGTATTCCTGTGGTACATTTGAGTATTGTAAATAAAATACTTGTGTGGTCAAGACAAAAATTATAGAAAATCACAGATGAGTGTTCTCTTTTATTTTGTCTTAAACTTCTTGAGTTTTAGTGAAAGTAGAAAACTTGATGTTAAGATGAACGTAATTCCCTTTTATTTAGAGTGTATTGTAGGTACTATTTCCTTTTATTTGTCCATTTTATCTCAGGCCTGAACCCTATTGTGGTTTAAACAAAACTAAAAAGGTAGTGTGAAAACATCCCGTTGAAAAAATGCAAGATTGTTGTTTATGTGCTGGGAGAACATGCTGCCTTGTTTCCAAGGTGATGTTATGCTGTGTGTGGTGCTAATCATATGTCAAGAAGTGTAGAAAGAAATCAGAGGCCTGTGTAGATTTGCCATAAAATACGTGGTATGAGATGAAATTACTTAGTGTGATCTAATTGACATATCATAAAACTGCAGTAAGGGAAAGAATTTGTGTTTTAGCAGGACCAGAAGGCTTAATGCTGGAATGGAATTTAGGCTATCATGTGATCTACATGAGCCTTCCAGAGTATGTCCAACTGTATCTGCACTGCTGTTTCTTTGAACTAGCTGTACTGACGATGCTGGTCAAGGCAAGGGCGAAGCTGAAGTAAACAACACTTCTTGTAAACTCTTCCCATATGAGGTGCTGAATTAGGTGGCTTACAGTTCTCTCTGGCTCCAGCAGGTGTTAATAACACATTAGCATTTCCAGCAGTAAGCTGTACTGTTTGTGAAAAAAGCAATTTTAAAAGGCAGCGAGAATTTCTTCTACCTAATGATTAAAGTATTTATAAATGTATATCTCTTTAACCAAGGTAATATCTGGGGGCTATATTAGAGCATTCTGGTTGATTTATACTCAAAGTAACTATATTTTATTGTCAAGCAGTCTGTATAGAACTGAAAATAAGGTTCTTTCCTAACTACTCCAATATTGTTCCTTTTTAAAAATAGCCTTTTAAAGTCAGTGTGGAGTAGCTTGTTTTTCTTATTGATAAATTAAATATAATTTCATATTCATTTCAAAGAAAACATGGTATTAATAATACACAGCTTGAATGGACAAACATTTTTGTGTAGTTAGAGCATGCAGGTAAATCTGTCTTACAGTAATATGAAATTATTAATGTTTATTTTTCAACTCTGGGAAGAAGCCCTTAAGAACTGCATTTATTCTCATCATCAGATGTCTTACATTGTTTGTTTTCTGTCAATTCTTTGTAAAACAAAAATTTGGGATCTCTTGCAATTATATAATAAATAAACAAATATTTGAATTTCGGTAGCATGTTACTTGTATTCATATTGGAGCACAAGCTCTGAATTTATATCCAGTTTTAACTGTTCATCAGCAGAGGGCAATATAACTTCATGCATTTTCTTGAAAGGATTTAATTTGTTGATCTTTTTATTTCTAGTTTTAACTAAGGGAGCACCTACTTGTAAATACTGAGAAAATATGTGAACTCATGATGAAAAAGCAATGAGCTGTGGTATTAGTATTCCTTAAGCACTTTTAGAAGTCTATGTAAACTTCCTGGTAGTTGTACCCTGTGGGCTGTGTTCCCTAAGTTCATAAGCAGGCAGATATTGTCCAGACTTTCTGTAGATAGCAAAATATATTTTTATTATTCCACTGGATTAGCTGTTACACCTTCAGCAGTTAGCTCATGCACCCTTTCAGTGGTTTGTTATTTGTTTGTTTTCTTCTTTGTTTGTGAGTCTTTGTTTGGTTTTTTTGGGATATATATTTTGTTTTCCTTTGGGACAGTCTCATGCACACTTTGGGAGGCTTTCTGTCATTTCTTTTTACATCTCTTTCAGTTTTACTGTGGGATTAAATCCCTTGTTATGAACTTATAGTACTTGATAGACTTGCAGTACATGTAATGTAAATTAAGTGTAGTGAGAAGCTGTGCTGTGATAATTGGGAAAAACTAGATTCAGGCCTTCATTATAAGTCATTCATTCTGCATGTTGTGAGAAGAAGAGTTTTGGTTTATGGCTGGGGTGGTAAAATGAGCCTTTGCAGTCCTTAGGAAGCATGTGTGCTATAACCTTTCAGTGTACATCATGTTAATACTAATATGTTATGATAGTTCTTTGGTTTTTATGTTGTCATTTAAATTTCCATTTGGTTCTTCTTTCAGAACATGTCAGGAATCCTAAAATGGATGTTCATGTGTGACATTTTTTTTTAAATCTGCTTTCCTATTTCTAATGCTTTTGAGGCATATTCAGAAAGACTTCAGACATATGGTTTCTTGTTTTTCATCTTCTCCTTTGGGCATCAAGCATTCAAAGAGTCTGCTTTACTGTCAGAGTATAAATACAATTCCCACTAACAGCCTGGGACAGGCAGCATTTACCAGTGTTAAAACACGAACCTAGGATTAAAATACTTTGTATTCTAGTTCCAGCTCTGCCCTTGGGTTGCTGAATGACCTCAGGCAATAGCACCCATTTCTTTACTTTTGTTTGAAATGCATTGGATAATGCTGGCCTTACTCTATTACCAAAATTGTTTTGCAGATTAAGTTGCCTTTCTTTAAGCTGTAATATCTAAATTGCAAATAACAATAGAACTCCTTTAGGTACTGCATGCAGATAAAAATGGCAAAACAGATCATAAAGAATGTATTGTGTTTGGTACAAAGTAGCTTTTGCATTTAATTTTTTTGCACAGGTATTTGTGCTTGTGTTCTAGTTCCACATCTGCCCCTAATTATAGGACTTGATTAAATCATTCAATCTTTTACACTGTCACTCTGATGCAAAATGGGAATCATTTCACATTGACTTCAGCTGGCATTGAAGTCTTGGGTTGGGATACATAAAGGCAAGTAATAATTATTATGGCTTTAAAAATTTTATTTACAAAAAACCTTCAGGATTTTCCTGCATAAATACAGTGTTGGTTACATGGTTATATCTTGCAACATATGCAAACCATAGATTAAATAAAGCGTTGTTAGATGGTTGAAAAGCACACAGTATCTATGTAAATGTAACTGGCAACATGTGAATTAAGTAAATAGTTTAAAAGGCACTGTTCTAGCATCTTAGACTTTTCCTTATGCTAAAAAGATTAATTTTTTAAAAAGATCATTAGTTGCAGGGAATGGAAAGATGGTTTTACAGACAATTCCAGTTTGTGATTTTGTGGTGCATTCTAACAGGGCTAAGTGGGGAAAAAGAAGCTAGCATAATAAACTGGATGACTGTCAGAGCTAAACCATTGTCAGTCTCGCTGATATATCCAAGCACGTGTATGTGACCATTTACTGTATCTTGGTAGAGGGTCATGTGTTGAAATGCAATAAATTGGTAATTTGTCATACTACCATAGCCTTAGACACTTGGCATTGTGCCATGCTGTAAAACAAAGGACAATTCCCTAACAATTTTGATGTTTAAAACATCCTTGTTATTAAAATGTTAATAACCAAATGTGTGACGCTACTGTTTTATAATTATTCTATATGTGATACTGAACAAATTACAAAAGAGCTTTATTTTGAAGACTGCAGAAGAAGTTGAGACATAACTAATTTCATTGGGCACATTTCCATTAAAATATAAAGTACCCAGAGTGCTTATTTAACATGGTGATTGGTGGCTAATGAATTTAGTCAAGATGTTCTTCAGTAATAATGTACTAAGTAAGCTTTCAACACGTACTGCCTTAGTTCCCTCTGTCTCAGCAGCAGACATTTTATAGTATTGGAAAATCTGATTTGTGAATGAAGTTGGTAAACTAGTCATAAACAAATGTATCTGTAGCATCATGCTCTCATTGTCTGTTAGAACCTACTTTCAAACTGAAGGAATGATGTGATAAGCTTGTTGTCAGAAATATACTTTGATCTAGTTATTGCATAACATTTTATTTTAGGTACTTCTACTTAAACTAGTCATGCTTAAATTATTAAAAAGTGTTTTTTTTAAAAATTTTATTTTTTATTTTTATTTCATGTGTCAAACTCCATGTAGTTATTTGTGTAATTAAACTTGTATCTGTGGAATTCTAATATAAGAGAAAGGAAAAGTACAGCTACAAGTGTTTTTGGGGTGGTCTTTTTTTTTTTTGGTATTAATTTCTGGGCCTTGAGATATAGCTGGAGGTCTATATTAAGTATCACTGCTCCATTCTGAGTGATGATGAAATGGCATGGATTATTATGATAGAAACATTCATGCCCAACGTGTTGGGCATGAATATATTTGTGTATAGAACTGTTGGGTAGCAAAGAAAATAACAGGAGTTCTGGTTTTGTGTTGTGGTTCTCTTTGTGAGTTTTTTGGTTTTTTTTTTTGCTGGGTCTCCTCCTCTGTCTTTTTTTTCCTTTCCCCATACCTTATTTTTTGTTGACTTTCTTGAGAACAGTATTGTTTTGGTTGTTTGGTTTTTTTCTTCTAGAAAAAAATAGAGAATGAGGACATTTTAAATTAACTTACTCTGCATTAGTTATCTGATCTCAGAACTGCTGAATCAATTTTTATTGTCTTGATTATGTAAAACAAAAGGCTGTACATCTGTACATTACAAATATGGCTTATTTAGGTGACAACACTTGGGCACCTGTCTCACAAAGTGGTTTGCAATTTGAACCTAGCACTTGGTCAGGTCTGCTCTTGGACACTGAAATGAGAAGATAAAAATTCAGTACTCTTTCCCTTCACCTGTTCAGGTATAGAATGCACATTTTCAGATACGTGTTTTCCTAAAAGTGGTAAGGTGCTTGAATATCTCCTTTTGTTTACCATCCTTACTCCCCTTCTTCTGTATGGAAAGAAGCCCGGGTAGGAAGTAATCCTAAAGAAAATTAATATTTAATTCTCATGATTGACAGTCTTGATTCCTCTTGTTCCTGCTTTGCATTTCTCTGCACATATTAATTTGCACATTCAAGCTCCTTTTGTACTTTACTGACTATATGTGCAAGGTGGGACACACTACATGTATGACATATTTGTAGATTTTGGTGTCCTGATGATTCTATATAAACTCTTTTCTTAAAAAAGGGTGAAACACAAATTGAATTCCCTGTACATTGCTGAGAAGAAAGGGAAGGTTTCTGAAAAGAAGCCTGTACAAAACAGGGTGAGGGAAACACCTTTCCCTCTTTTCTGCACAGAGAAGAGGTACTTGGGCCTTAAGTATCAGTTCTTCTGCTGGACCTTGGTCTTGGGTGTCCTATACCAAAAAGCTTTATTTTCTGCATGGCATGCTTCTGGTTACCTATTATATTCTGCTGCCCTTAATGCTGGTTTCAGGTCTGATATGTACACAGTAATTTGGTACTGGTAATAGGGATTTTTTGACATGTACTTGAATAGAATGAAAGGCTGACCTGAATCTGTTTCACAGATTCCCAGAAAGGGGCATTGTGGTGATTAATGAGAGGAATAGAGCAGTCCATTACTAATTTTATGTCAGTTGGCAGCATGAAGGTGCTGTAATATGAATAAGGATGTTTAATCCAGTATGCCTCCTAAAAATGAAATTAAATCTTATGCCTCACATAAGGAAAAGGATAAAGTCCTGTGCAAAGTCTGTGTTCATTGATTTAGAACATGGTAATCCCAAAGTCAGGAAGAGAAAATGGATTTTTTTTTTTGGTAGTGAGATTTCACATTTGTTTTTGCACCAGAGTTTCTGCTTTCTATACAATATCATTGGACTACTGGTTTTCAGCTTGGACTTCTCTGGATTTTGTTTTTTTTAAATGGGTTTTATATATAGACTTTTACTCTGTATTCTTAAAATGCAATTGTGTAATACATGTCAAATGTTTTTGTCTGTTACCAAAAGTACAGATGATGGAAATTGCTGGATAGAGCTGAATATGAATTTATGGTTTTTTCATGTTTTTAATTGTACGATACTATGTTATATGTTATATTTGAACTTTTATCGTGACATAATTTTAACTGGTTTCTGACTATTAATTTGGTATTTTTTTAAATTTAAGCTTAAAAAAGGATAGGTTGTATCATGTTCGTCATATTTTCTCATTTTAATGATGTCCATGTTTTGTGACAGCTGATAATTCATTTCCAAATCAAATTCTCTTCTCTGCCTGAATCTATTAGAGCATGTTAAGAAAATGCTATTTGGTACATGTTCTCTGAGGCTATAGTCAGATGTCTCTTCTTTTTTTTCCTTCAGTTTTGCTGTCTTAATGGGAGTAATCTCAGCACTGCTGGGTTCCTTGGCATTTTTAATAAAATCATTGCTCTTATAGAGGAAGCAGACATTTGGCAGAAAATAAACAGCCTTTTATTTTGCTATAGTAATACATAGGAGAGATGAGGCCAACTAGTGAATTTGTTTCAAGAAAAAAAGAAAATGGTGAAAGAAAAATCTAAACAAAGTTTCACATACCTTAAAAACAGACTATTATAAGTCTTGAACTTATTCAATATTATTTTAAAACATTTGGTTCTTATGGCAAGGGAATTCAAATATTGTAAAAAAAAATCACTGCAGTGACCTTTTGCTCATTGCTATGTTTAAGATTAAATGAAAGAAGATATTCTAGTATCCTGCATTTCTTTGTCTAATTAGGAACCTTTTTGTGTATCAGCCAAGCTTAACTTCAAATTTATATTTACACACCTTTGACTGTGTACTTTATTCAGAATGAAGTAGTGAATAATGGTTGAAAAAAATCACTAGGTAGAAATTACCTGTATCATTTGATTACTGTCTTGCTGAAAGTAAGATATATTAAAAAAATGAAGATACTCGTGTAGGACCTTCCATAGACACTGTATTTCAAGTAATACTGTATGCCAAACAGTTTTAAAATTTTTTCCCACAATACAAATCAAAATGCTGATCACTTTCCAGAAGGTGTTCTGGGAATATGGTTTTTCCTTCAGAGTATGTCCCAAGCTGCAGAAAAATGGTGTTGATGATTTGCTATTCATCTTTGAATTTCATGTGCTTGGTGCTGCGCATACTGTCTTGACTTTTCTTGGTGTTTAGGTAAAACTTATATGGGAAGTGTTTGCATTATAGGGAAATCATCCTAATGTTCAGTCAGTTTTGTATGATTTGTGTTTTGAGCTATTGTGTGTTATATTTTAGAGTTTCCTACACTAACCATGGTTAGATATTCTACTTGGGAATGATTTTAAGACAGCACATTTTTTGTGATTTTATGTTGTGTATGAAACTAAAATTTGCTACCAAATCTTAGTCATCTTCCAAAGACTCTGTGAACCCTCATTTAATTCTTTGCATTGTAGATTAGAATTAGTTTGTATACATGTAAGTTTCAGCATTTGTATGTTATAAATGATGAAAGTGCTTTTAACTGCTTAATATATGGAAACTATTGTTTCAGTTAGAAAGTACCCATATTCTAAACATGTCAAATGTATTTTTTTCAGTACAAGCTGTCAAGAGGGTTTGGAGGAGTATGAAGTAGATTGTTCAAACTACTTTGCATCTATACTGATTGACTGCGCTTTCTCTCTTTTCTGAGTATGACAAATGATGCCTATGGCACGGCTTGTACCAAGTGTATTCATAAACTTCTGACACCTATATAAGAAGACCAGAAATATTGAATAAAAGCATAATTAAGCATTTCTTTGGCAAAACCGTTTAATTAATTAATTAAAGCATACTTATTTTAATTGTGTCCCTTGGGCAGCTTTATCAGCCTTTATTGACAGTGACAGCTTGGTTTACATGACCTGTCTGATTTCTGCACATCATTGTCTCTTTGCTTTAAGTTCAGGTGGGCCTTACATTGCTTATAGGGTGTTGGAAATAAGAGTCCTTTCACTGTTTTCTTATGTAAGGGGTGCCTGTGGCAGCTTCCTTGTGGGTTTTGCTGAGGATGTCCAAGCTTGTATGAGCTCCTGTAGTTTTAAGCAAAGTGTCCTTGTCTGGGACTGTAGCCTGGTGAGACCAGCACAGAGAGAGGATCTGGTTGCTTGGACGTTGTAGTGAGTGACCATACCCAGTAACAGGTCACACAGTGGTACTCAGTACAGAATTTTGGTATGTGTTTCTCTGTGGCTGTAGGATATGAGGTTTTCAACCAAGTTGAATACACAGTCTGTCTTCTAAAGTGCTAATCCAATCTGACATCCTCTGTGTAAAAGTGATCTGTGACTGAGAGGTTGTACACAGCAGGAAGTTGATACTCAGATTGGTGAATGGCACTGTACCCAGAGCCCTGGTTGCTGTATGAAGTTCCCTGGGACATTACATGCTTTCTCCTCTTTGCAACATAACTTTAACAGCAGTAGAAAGACATAAAAGAACAGAAAAGGCTAATAATGATTACAAAGCAATAGATGGAAACGGTAGGGGAAAAGAGAGAATGAGAAAAATATGGGAAACAATGAATAAAGGGAAAATAACAAGAGGGAAAGTGGTCTGGGAAGAATTCTTTCTTTGAAAGGACGTAATTGTGGGAAAGGAGTTTAGGGTATTTATTTTCTTCTATATCTTTCTGTGACAGAAGTGTTTATGTGCATGGGTAACTTCAATTTTAATAAATGCTTAATAAAATTTGCATGCTCTGTTTAAATAGCAGTAGTGATAGTGGCTTAGGCTGGAATTCTGCATACTTTTCTCTATCCATTTTGGTTTTTTTGGACTGAATACACTATGAGCTTGTTGGAGTTCATTACACTGCTGTGTTTGAAAGTCTTGTTCTTTTGTTTTTTTCATGACTGCTCCTTGAGCATAAAGAGGCACATTATGTCTCTGTGAATATTTGAAAGCATTTTTATTTTATTCGGGCCCTATTTTCTTTACTTACCCTGCTTGTTCTTATTTTTGTCATTCATGCTCTGAGCTTGTGAGGGAGACCTTTTCAAAAATCATTATTTGCCATCAAGAAGTAAGATATGGCTTCTATTTGCAATTTGCCAAATCAGCTATTAGCACAGCTGCTAAAGCTTAGTATGTATTTTATATTAAAAGAATTTTTTTTTAAATGCTTTGTTTGTATTTCTTTAAAAGACAATAGACAACCAGTTAAGATTGGGAAGATTTTTTTTAGTTAACTTAAAACAATGAGAAAATACTGTCTTTCTGTTAGTGACATTTAATAAATTAGTCTTAAGTAACAAAAACACCCATTTACTGCAACAACTAAGACCAAAGAAACCATACCTACTTTTTTAGGACTGAGTATTTTAATCCTAAGTGTCACGTTTGTACTGAGTAGCTTTGTTTAGTCCAAGTTTATTTCTATAAAAAGTTTTTATAGAAAACATTATACACTGAATCAGGAAACAATTAGTAAAACTTTAACCTGCATGTTTCTGTCTGAATTTGCACAGAGGAATTGTAAGAGATGTCATTTCCACAGAGGGAACTCAACATTGGTAGAAAAAAGGGGGCATGTTTGCTGATTTGTTGATAGAAATTTCTAGAATGAGGTAATTTTTGAAGAGTCACGAAGATGAGTATGTTGACAAGCTATAGTAGTGCTGTTGGTAATGAAAATGCTATTTTGAGGAATTATATTACAGCATTCAAGAAAGGACATGTGGAAAAGTACTCGAAAGCAAACAAAATGAAAAGAGATGCTGAAGAGATGGGAGAAGTGAAAAATATGTATATCTTTCCTCAGGTACATTTCTTAGCCATCCCTGGGATGTAATATGCTTCTATTTTACATTTGACTGAATGAACTTAATAGGTGAAACCAATGGGAGATTCTAAATAACAGATTAAGAGAATGTAAATAGAATATAAAGAATGACTTTAGGAATGTGCTTTTTTTTCTTTTTCCTGAAAAGGATGACAATAGACCAAAAATAACATTTATTAAATGTGAATAAAAATATTAGCTGTGAAGGAAAATTAAGGTTTCAACCATACTTGACCAAAAGCATTAACTGCAGCCTAATTTGAGTTCATTTGAAATAGAAGATTTCTTGAATTAATTTTTGTTTAATTTAATTACTATGATAATTGCAAAAATTCTTTGTGAAGTGATTCACTAATATTTCAGAAGACACTTAGCATTAGAAGAGTTTTCAGACTTCACTTTGAGCACCGTTTTATTGAAATCTATGTCCTGTGTTTGACTTTGTGAGTTGTAGGAAAGATGTGGGCATTCTTTTTAGTTTTATTTCAGGACAACAGTGCTGTCAATCTTACAGCTTCATTTGTAACAGGTTTCAGGTATGAAAAAACAGCAGTATCTGACTATTTATATATTCAGTCTTATTGTTCTCATTTTTCTTGAGCAATATATGCAATCAGAAAAGATAGGCTGCTAGGCAGAATATGATCTCTTTAACAGTGTAAAATATGTTGCATAAAGGAAAAGGAAAATTAAAGTGGGTCATCTTTTAATGTTTATAGTTATTTACAATATTTTGTTTTCTGTTGCAGGAACTTGCTAATTGTATTGAGTGTAAGACTTACATTGGGTTTTATGGAAATAATTTGTCTAAAAATATAACAGAATTAAATTCATGATGCATTTTTAAAGAAGTTTTCTTGTTATCATCAGAGTGCTAAACGGAAGGGTTCTCGACGGTATGTCGGATGAGAAAAATCATCCTGCCTGATATTGTTATAAATTGCTTGGTGGTATTTTTAACATTATCAGTGTGTCTTTCTTAGGTGCCTTAGGGAAACCAGTGTTTACTTTTTGTAAAGCTCTGATATGGTAATCCACAGTCATCTTTCAAATATCTACTGGCTTCTACTGTGCAAAGAGAATGCAATCTCTTGTGTTATGGGAAAAGGTATTTGTTGATGGGGTGGTGAGGTCTTTTGGCCAATGACAGCAGAGAGCTTTTGTGAATTAGGCTCATTGATACTTCTAGAAACTTCAGAATATGCCTGCTTGTGTATCTAGGTGTATAAGTACTTGTAAAAATTAGTCTTCAGGAAGATTTACACTTCAGATTATGCATTAGGTTGAAGTCACTGTGTTCCTATATTTTAACACATTCCAATTGCTAAAAATAGTTAAAAGTGGAAAAAAGTACATTTGGAAACAAAGATATTAAATCTCTCCTTTAAATTTAAAAAGAGACTGAAAATATGTTAATTAGATAAGCTTTTCGAGTGCCATAATTGTCACAGAAGTGCCTGAATTAATATACTGCATTCTCTACAGAGACAGTGTAATCTCTGGGGTGCAGTTTAGACTATTTAGGTACAAACATTTTCAATTCTGTCAGCTAAATGAGATAAGTAAAGCCTGTAAGGATATCTCTCAAGTCTGGCTTTTAAATAATAGGGGCAGGGCTTTTCATGATGTCTGGACCACACATTTGACAGTATTTGTATAGTAACATTTCTAATACTCATCCCATGCAATCTTTCAGCAAAAAAGAAGCTTGGCACAGTTTCTTCCTCGATGTATGTGTCATTAGAAGGTAGCAGTTGTTTTTTAAAATCCTTTCACTGGCTTTCCCTTGTTGCTTTTAAGTACTTTTTGTGGGCATAAACATTTCCGGCACATGTCTGAGCTGCTCCACTTCTGTGACCTAATGATCTTCCAGCTTTGGAGATTTTCTTAGAGTACATTTGTCATCTCCACTATGTCTCTCCTGTGTTTTGGTTTTCCATTAAAATGTTTTATCCAGGTAGACATAGAAGCTTCCAGGAGGTTTCAAAATTCTTATGCAAGAGCTGCAAAGTCCTGTTGTGGAAATTTTGTGTGCCCTGAAGATCAAACTGTCCAGTTGATGAGGGGAGTGACAGGAAAGGCTCAGATAGTGGGCCCCTGGCAGCTAGTCAAGGTCCAACCACCACAATTACACGTTTCTCTTTGAGCAAATACAGTTAGAAATGTAAAAAAAAAAAAAATCCATTTATTTTATAGCACACTAACATTAAGATGACTTGAATTCATTCAGTAGAGTGCTTGGTGTGAACTTGAGAGATCCTTTGCAGTTACCTGTGGCGCCACTTGTAATCAGCTTGATACAATTGCTTTTTTAAAAGGTTGTATGCACAAATGGTTAAATTTCTTTAAAAGTCACTGCTAACACACTTACTGAGAAGTGTTGAAGATATTTCAAAATGTTTTTCCTGGCAAATGTAAAATGGTTCAGCTGCTGCAGGATGTTAGTCTTTCATTGAGGTGCTTTACTGTAAGATTTGCAACTTAATTTTAATTTTTAAAAATTTTTTGCAGTTTTTTCTGTAAATAGGTATATTAATGAAGAATCTATCATACTGATAAAACCAAATCAAATGTACCTTTATGCAGGGTTTCACAGACAAGGGCTTGTAAAGTGTCAGCCTAAGATTTTCAGACAGTTCATGTGTTCTGACATGACTGCGTAACAGCAAGAGGTTGTGAACTTTTTGTTGTCTAGAGAAGTCTAAAATTGAACAGTTAACATCTTAGTAGGCCATTCTCACACTAATCAAGAAACTCAGTGTGAAAGACCAGGAAAGGTTACAAAATCAAGTATTGAGAAATTAATCTGTCAAAACTAGGGGATCAGTTCAACTTCAGTTCACCCCTGTTATGTTAATATGTAATCTCTAAGTTTATGAACAGATGCATTTTTTTTCCACAGGCTGTACTCTGTTAACAAGATTCATTGATTTCATATTGCTTTATGAGAGTATATAATGCACTGTTCGCTACTAAAACCAGGAAAAAAAAGAAAATTCCTGCTAGACATTTTGGTAATACTTTCGTTTTTGCATCTGTAAACTTGATAAAAATTAATTTAAAATTACAGTACTCCTATGAATTAGTTCATGTTACTGTCTGCATTTTACAACTGTGAAACTTTAAGCTAAAAATGTAGAAACGCTGAAATATTTGTTGATGTAAAGTGTCCAATGTGACATGCCAATGACTTAAGTTTTAAATTTTACTATTTTCTTCTGGCAGTTTGAGCAGCAGTTAGCTGACTTAAACTGTGGATATAGTAGCTTGTCGTTTCTGCAGCTTTCTTTTGTAATATTTTATTGGCTACTGCTCAGGAAAAATTGTATTTTGTGGCTAGCATGTAATCACACAGGAACTCCATGGCTGAGTAAAGAAAGAACTGATTTCTTCTGATAGGTGTGCTCTTTTCTTAAAAGTGAGATTTCCCATTCGCTTAGAGTATTCTTCACTGCGCTCTCAACATCTTGAGTCTGCAAAGAGGTGCAAAGCTGATGGTTACAAAACTCTTGTTCTGTCGCATGTTGTATCTGGCCTGAAGATTTAGTGAAAATTACACTGGGTTTTTTTCTGAGGTCTGGAGGATACAATATTCCAGTGGTTACAGTCCAGTCTGTCACTGGCCTACTCTCTGTGCTGTACACCATCCTGCCTCCCACGCATCGCTTTCCTCACTCACTTCTCTTTCCACTCCAACTCCCAGTTCCTGGTTTTGGAGGGCATTTTTTCTTATTTCCCTCACAGTGTGTTCCTCTGACACAGGCGTTTCCAACTTCTCTCTCTTTATCCAAATCTCTTTTCCAGCTGGTTTCCTCTCCTTCTGGCTTTTGTAGCACTGTTGTGCAGCTGCCAGCTTCTCTGCCTGCTGCACTTTTCCATCCTCTCCATCTCTGTGTTCTGTGCAGGTAGCTTTGCCCTCTTTGGCTGTGCTGTCATTTTTAGCTGTGCCTGAGAGCATGCTGCCTTTTAGTTCAGTGCAAATCTTGAGGAATAGTTCTATGCAACACACGTAGCATCGCCAACAACTAGAACATATATTAATTAGTAACAAAACCTTTGAAACAACAGAAAATAGTTACATTAAAAGAGTGAATTATATAAAGAAAAATAATCACTATAAGTAATGGAAATTAACTTTTTGTGGATTTTGTTTCTTTCTGAGTCTTAAAAATAATGAAAATTCTAATCAGGATGTTTAACTTGGATTCCACCAAACTCTTGTAGCTATATCATTTTACGGAACTTTTTGCAGTAGTTTCATAATCATCTTGTTATCTTAGGCAGTGATCAGCCTATTTTTTTCCCCCCTTCTCTTTGTGGAAGTTCTTACAATCCTAGTGTGTTCTGAATGCCTACAAAGGTTTTTTCATGTTTATCCTACTCTCCCCATCTCCCCATTTAAAAATCCCTTATTTTGGGACTGTGCTAAGACCTTTTCAAGCAGACTTAAGGTACTACTCCCTTTGGAGGCAGTTACTGTTTAGAGCTGGGTACCTTATAGGAGCGGGTTCTGAACAGTCTGTGTGCATTCCCCATACACAGCTTGCTGTGAGTAATTATACTTTCTGGGGTACTTGGTTATTACCGGGATGCCTGTTATTACGGCTTATCCCGGCTTATCAGCCGAAGATGCAGAAATAATGAGAGCTGGAGTCCGAGCTGTGTTCTCGTGTTCAGAGCAAAGGGCGGAAGGGGGGAAACCCACCTTCGTTTAATTCTTATATACACTTTTAGAAATCACAGATCATTGGAGAAAGTTAACACTTCCGTCTTTAACTATATTGGTTACAAGAAATGTCCATCAAAAGGATCTGTGTCCATGGGAAAGGAATGTAAAAAGATAATTTTTACAACAACATAGCTATGTTTACAAAATCTCGTCCTTGAAACTGTCTAACAGAGAAAGCTAGCTATTTTACAGTGAAAATGGGCAACACTTTCTCCCATCTAGTATTTTGAAGCATGAAAGATTAAATTTGAAATTCCAGTCCTCTCACTGATTTTTGCTTTGTCTACGAAAGTTTAGTTGGGGCTTTAAAAAAAAAAGGTTCTTTTCTTTACCTTTCCTGTGATTCCTTCTAGAAAGCATAGCTTGAAATACCAGTTGAGCTGAGAGGTGAAACAAACTAGGCTTTGCTGACATGGTATTCGAAGCAGACTCCAGTAAAACTGAAAGCCCAGAAACGAACTGAGTATGCGAAAAATGGCCTATTCTGCCTATGTGTAGGTGAAATGCCTAGGTGGTCATTTCTGGTACTGACAGCAAAAGTAGATATTAAATAATTGTATTTCCTACTCATGTCAGAAAAGCTCAGTGCAGAACACCGTAGAAGGGGAAGGTGATTTAAAAAAATTTTAAGCAGAATTGTTTTTATTCATGTGCATGTCTGTAGATTTCTCTCACTGACCTTGTTACAGCCGTTCTCTGACCTTAACATATGCATCTTTCCTGAGGTGTCCAAGCAGTCTGACTGGGGTTAGTTATTGAGGTATGGCAGACAAGGGAACACTGAATTTTGAACTTTCATCACAGATTTTTCCTCTGGAATAGTAATTGTCTGTGATTTCTGCAGGCTCTTTGCTTAGGCCAGGTTATGTCTGTGGTGCCATTGCTGCCTCCTTAGCTGTGGTGTGACCTGACTGCCATCATCCCTCCACCTGGCACCTGCCTGTTTCCTGCATCACTACATTCTTGCTAGGATTTACAGCTGTAAATTTACAGTGTAGAAGACTTGCTCCTCATACAGAATTCTTCTACAGCCTCATCTGCCCAGTGCCTTTATGCACTCCTGCTGTCGTTTGCACTGCCTGTGCATAACAGCCTAATAGTGCCACTGCTTTGTCCAGAAGAGAGGCATGAACGTTAAATACAGAAGTGACAATCGCATGAATGTATATGGAGATCTAGAAAGTGAGACTTACTTATGGCTTATACTGTAAGAGAAATAATGTATGTTAAAACACAAGTCAAGGAAACGTCAAAGATTTTTTAAGAAAGGGTGTCTATTAATAAAACCACCTGTTTGTATACTTATAAAATACAAATGAGTTGTTTCCTTTAGTTTGTCAAGTTACTTATGAATAACAGACAATGACTGATCTTATTAAGAAATTACTTAAGGCACCTGGGAGGGAAAAACTTATATTGGGTTGCTTCTATTTATATTTAAAATTGCGTTTTGTTTATATCTGAAATATTTTTTTATTTATTGTTTTCTCTCATTCCATGGCTCTGAAAACAGTGATATTTTAATGAGGCATTTCACTGTCTCTGCCTCTATGAATTTTTATTATGAATTCTATTAAAAATCCAGGACATGCCTATGGTGTCCATATGGTGAAATCAGAAGCATCACATATGTTAGTCACTGTAAATGTGAGAGGGTGCTGTGTAGATACACAGGATATCTTTAAGGTAGCATCAGAGGCAGGATAACTTTGAATGGTGATTATTTGGCCTATAAAAACCCTAATTATAACTCTGATTTTAAAAAGTGCTTAATATCTATTTAACTTTAATATCAGAGAATAGGTTCCAGTATTGGAAGTACCAGAACAATGTGATTTTCTACATAAATTAAAAATTGCCTTCAAATTGTATGGCAAGGTAATTTATTTAGGCAATATAATATCTTTATATATAGCAAGTCCCTTTTTCTCTAAGCAGCTCTACTGGGCAAGTTAAAAGGACGTTGATGGAATTGCCTTGTGACTTCAATAGTCATTGTAAAGATAGTGGCTTAACCTAAAAAGCCTGTCCAGATATTTGCTCATCAAATATAAGGATATTAATTAAATAATCACTTCTAAAATGAAGATACAAATATGAAATATGTAGTAAAATACATGCAGGATTTTGTGAAATTCCTGACTATTAAAAACTTCTAATCTTGTGAATGTATCTGACATTTTCAGTGGAAGTTATCCTACAACTGCGTTACATGAAAACAGAGCATTGTGACAGCAAATCAGAAGTGCTCGGCTAGCCAAGATGCATGAATTAAAATAGTGTCATTTAAAGTACAAATATGTAAGTCCTGTGTCCTGTGGTGAAGTATCGTATATTTAAATGTCAGAAAAAGTGATTAGTAAGTAAATGGGTTAAATAACCAGATGGATAAATTAGTAGTAAATTATTAGTTTTGTATTATAGTTTCAGACTGTTGTGTGAATTTTAAACCAAAGAACATAATAAGCACACATACAAATGTGTGGTGTGGGGTACTCTTCAGGAAGGTACAGAAAGCAGAAGTTCCTGACGTCATGAAACTTTCACTGTACAGGTTGTATGATGTTGTAAAACCACTGTGTCTTAAAAATTTATAATATTTTCTAGTGAAATGAATGTAGAATTTGCAAAATGTTCCTTTTGCTTATGAGCATCTTAAAAAGCAGCATTCCCAAAGACTGTTTTCCTCCTGTTGATTGTAAGATATATACATTATATTCATAGTATTAATTATATGCCAGATTTGATTTTGAGAATCGCAAGAAAGATTAGTAAACAAACCTACTGTTGCAACATCTTTGGTTAGTAAATGAGATATGCAATGCAAGAGATAATGATGTTTCCTCGGTCCTGTCTAACAAGATTCTTGTCCTATATTTTAGAAAAGAAAACTAAAACTAGAACTTCATGTCTGAGTAGGTAGAGAAGGGATGCTTTCTGGCAGTTCTGCAAAGCAGATTTTGAAGTAGACAGAAGTAGCAGTGGATAGACTGTGTGGAATTAAAGTTAAAAGGTTGTTTTTCACTAGCGGGTTTCAGGGAAATATGGTATGATTTGCATACTTGTGTTGAAAAGTGGCGTCAGCATTTCACTGGAACATATTAAAATACTCCAGTTGGGTGATTTTCTTGCTTGTGATTAAACTGCAGCTTTTTATATGCTCATACGTGCTGTACCTTTTGTTGGGAATTGTTTTATCAGTGATGCCTCTGTTCTAGGAATTAACGGTATATAAAGATTAGTTTGCTATGTGAGCTTTCCCTGGGAACAAGCAAAACTCCAAAGTTTAACAGTTTTTTAAGACTGGGTGTTTTTTTAAAAAGTCCAACACTTTCTTTCTGACTTGTGTTTCATCACCGGAGATTTGTATTTCTATATATATTAAGTTACATCTCTGATTCAGAAATATTTATGCTACAACATGAATTTAGTCAATAAAGTGGTATATTATAGTCACAGTAAGTACTATTTCTGTGCATAAAGAGAAGTCTTTTTATACAGAGTAAATAGATTCCAGGATTTAAAATTGACCCAGTAACTTAATGGTATTAGCAAACAAAGCCTGCTGTAATTTGAGATAAAGGCCATAAGTAATCCTTTTCCCTCCAGCTTTTCACTTGCAGTGGTTCATTATGGATGCCTTATACCTGTGTCATGAGTAAGCCTCTGTGCTGTTCTCCTATATAAAATCAACTCTTAATTACTCCACTGTGTGATAGGGCTCATTATAAGATATGAGAACTGGCTGGATAAGAGAGGATTTCTTCAGTCTGTGTTGGGACTTATACCCACTGGAGACAAATTTATACTCTGTGGCTATGTTTGCTTTTAGAAAATTGGACAGTTGTAATTGTGATTGTAAACACAGTAGCTCAGCTGGGGTTTGCTTCTGAAAATCATTTCTAGGTCAGATGCTTAGTCCAGGCAGCCATTAAATGTCTTGTTTCTAAATAGTGAGTTTTAAAAAGTTTGCAATTACATTTCCTATAGCTATGAAAAGAAGAAGCTTTTTTCAACTTTCTAATTACCTTCTAAAAAACCCTAGAGAGACACTGTTTTTTATTCTGTTTGAATTATGACTCTGTTGTTTTGCTAGTTTGATCCCCACTCTCAGCAAGGTGACCTTCTTACACTTTGCACTTTCTACAGTTCAGCACTTCCTGAAGAAATGTGGAGTAAAATGTATCTCCTTTCAAGAGCAGAATCACAGAAGGGAGAGGATTAGAAATTTGTATGTTTACGTAGTAGACCTTGAACTCCATGTGGTATGTTTTTGTTTGTAAGTCTCATGGTATTGTGCTTTTCTCTCTCACAGATTTACGCTGTTTAAATGCAGAGATTGTTGGCAGAGTAGAGCAGGTCTTGAAAGAAAGGGATCAAGATTTCATCAGTACTTTACTGAGATGTCAGCTGTCCTGCTTTATTGAGATATGACCACAGTTTGTATCTGATGGGGCAATCTGCTTCCCTGCAAGGCAGAAGTGCTCAAAGTTGTCCTCTTGTTTTCATGCAACGGCATGTGAAAGGCTGGCAGAAGAAGTGAAAATGTGCCTCTGTACTTTGACTTCAGACTCATGTGTTGTGTCAAGAGGAGGACGAGGCACAATTCGTGTTTGTCAAGAGGAGGATGATGCACACTTTGTGGGTCTAAACTGCTTAGAAACATGAAAGAAAGTATTATTCTGTTGAGGAGAATTGCCTTGCAAAGGCATCCCATCATGGCTGCTGTGAAGGTGGGGAATAACCATGTGCTCACAGGTGTTTAGGTTTCTTGTCATTACTCTCAGTGTTCCCCATGCTGCTTTTTTTAATTTAAAGGTTGCTGAAGCCCTTTCTAGCACTACAGATAACTTCAGTGTCTTTCCTGGATGTCACAGCTCCATGGAAAATTTTTCTCAATTCCAGAGTTAGTATTTAATTTGTTCTCATGAAAGGGGATTGAGTTAATTGCAGTACAGAATGCTCATAATGTTAAAACTTCTGAAAACTGTTCTCTTGCTGCAATTTCTTTATAGTAAGTGTTATATTGAATTCTTTCCTTCAATATATTGGCATAATATATATGGGAAAAAATTTCTTGTTTGATGTTTTTTCCTCTTCATTCAGAACATCAGATATTAAAGCTTTTCATTAACTACAGATTTCTGTCCTTTGTTTATGGGTTTTGTTACCACATTACCCAGAGATACAATGGTGTGACTGTGTTTGGAATTTCCATCCTGTCTCGGTTTTGAAAGACAGGTGTCTGCTAAGAGAGGTTGAACCCTCCCTTAGGACAGAGAATGTGATTTTCCTCTGCCTCCAAATTATTTAATTTTGAAATCAAGGGCTCTCAGGCAAAGATACGGGAAAAAGGAATTACAGTTCTTTACTAGTATTTATAAACAAGTAATAACAATAATAACAACCATAAATAGAACCAGAAACTAATAGCAGATAACTTTCCCGTGCGGTGTAATCATGGTAAAAAAAAAAAAAAAAACA
>VZRZ01008552.1:304279-328499 GCA_013398175.1 Climacteris rufus
AATGGCGGACAGGCTGGAGAGCAGCCAGGCAGCTCAGAGCGGCAAAAAACAGGACGGCAGGGGCAGGAGCTGGCCCCTCCCCGGCTAGCTGTGAGGCAGTGAAGATTTTTTGCAGTCACAAACAGACACTGCGGTTCCTGTGCGGCCAAGGGGGGCAGGCGACACAGAAAGCCGGACTCTCCCGGCAACTGCTGCGAGAAAAACGCAGCCCAGGGAAACGTGCACTTCCCAGTGGAAAAAAGGGTTGAATCAAAGCTTACCCAGCCAGGAGAAGAAAAACAGGGCACAGTTGGATTTCCTCCGATTGCAGCCAAAAGCAAAGAGCAGCCTCTCTTTCCCCGTGTCCGACCAGAGAGTGAATGCCCCTTCCAATGGCCAGCTCAGCTCTTCCCTTACCTGCCCCTGCCCAAGCACACCCTTTGTCTCCCACAAAAGAGTTGATAGCCCCCAAATCACCCACCCATTTGTTGCTTAGTAACAGTAATGGAAAAAAAATTCCAAGGCATCCCCAAACCTCCGACACATCCATATCCATGAATCATGTGGCCTGTGTAGAAATAAGTCTTGTATAAATTAGCTTTAATCCTAAAAAACTACATCAGATTTCATTCGGGAGCGTGTTTACATCTTTTGTAGTTCAGCATTATAAAACATCATAGAAGTGGAAAGGTGAGCGCTACTAAATAAAATATTTTCTAGGGCTTTGGGGTTTGTTTGAGCTTTTCTGGTTAACAGTGTCGGATACTTGCTTAAATTCAGATCTATTTCTACCTACTATCAAACGGTATCTAATGATTTTTTAACATGATAGTGCAGTTTAAAAGGCAAGCAGTAGGGCTAGTTATAGTTCTAGTGTTGTTTGTGGATAATAAAGTGGTTTGTTTTCTATTGTCTGTTAATTTGTTGTCATTGTCAGACAATCTTTGAAGTCGCTGCTGGGCAGTCATACTTTTGCCTTATTTTAATGTTACCATTCTAAAATACAGCTGTAGCATTTTAAATGTCTGTAAATATTCCTAAACAATGCACTTTCAATTACAGAAAGATTTGTTGAAGAAAATTACTAAAGCAAATGCAATTTCAGTTTATTATCTAAAGCAAAGTTCAGTGCCATGTGGCACTAATTAATGACAAAAATGTTAATATTTACACAGAATGTGTTGGTTTTTTTTGTTTTGTTGCTTTCTTATGTATAATGGGAAGGATATGGTGGGGTTTTTCTCTTTGTTTTTCTTTTTTCTCCCACTGCATTTATTTATGTGGCTTTATTATTTAAGGAATGTGTTTAAATATTTGAGGGAAGACAATCAAAGAAGATCTTTAAGATTGGATACTGACAGAGGTTGTGTTAGTGTTTTGGCATTGTCTTTTTTAAATGACAGGATTTTTTCAAGTAAAGCAGTGAGCAACATCAGTTCATCTCCCAGCCCCCAAATCAGTTAAAAAGCTAGTCTGTTTCTGTGCATCAGCTAATCTAATAAAATACTAAGGCTTTGTTTTCTTGATGTTGTCTTTTCAAACATGCTTTTGACAATGTTGTTCACATAGAAATTGTAAAAATACATGGATCTTGGGGAAGCAGTCTTTGTTGATTTATGTGTCTGTATGAACACAGTCCGAGCTCTGACATAACAGTGCATGAAGACACTCAAAAGGCGCATCAAGGCATTCAGCACCTTCTAGAGTTGTTGAGAATGTAGCAGAATCAAGCTCTAATTGCACTTTAATGTTCTTTCTTTAACAGTCTTATACATCACTGTTGGATGTTACAGCAGTGTGATCTGAAAATCAAATGGTAGTCTTTAAGCTTACACAAGCTGCTTTGCAAGCTACTAAAACTAAAGTACTTTGAAAGTAATTTAAACTAGTTATTCAAGCTGAACTCTATCTTAGAAGGTGTTTACCTCAATATTGTGGGCTTGCTTTACACGCTTATTTGAAAACAGTAGTTACAATGGTATTTTAAGTAAAAACTATTAAATGTGAAGAGTTTTGAGTAGTCCTGTGATTTATACCTAGAAGTTAATTTTTTTGTTCATCTCTAGTGAGTGAGCATGATAGCGGCTAAATTTCTGCCAGATCCCATAGACTTGAGTAACACTAGGAGTAGCTGATGTTTCAGCATTAGTGGTATCCTTAAGCTGCTAGACTGCTGGAGTCAATCCTGAAGATTGATTTAGCTTTAGAGGATGCAATATATAGGTGTCAGACAGTAGAGCTTTTTAAGAGTTTGGAATGATGCAACATCAAAAGCTGCAGAAAAGATATATTAAGTTCTCTCTAACCACTTTTGAACTTCCTTTCCCTGAATATTTCTGTACATAAAACTACACCATCATATAAAATACTCCCAAGCTTTCTTTGTTTTCCCTAGCTTTGAAAAGTGTTTTTAAAATACTCTGCTCCCCCTCTCCTCCCCACTCCCCCAATTATCTCAATTTTTAGGTGAAGCAGTAGATAAAATGTGGTGATGTAATACTATCTCCACATTGTTAAGACACATCAGTTATTAAAATTAATATAATGGATCATATCCAGAAACTGCTGTGTTTCATCCCACTTTAGAAGGAAGCCTTGGAGACTTCATCTGTTGAAACTTTTATTTTGCATAAAGGGATCCTTGAATGATGTGGGGCTACTGCAGTAGATGGATGATCCTGTGTTTTACCCTCAATTAGACAGCTATGGCAAGGAACCAGAGACTCTCATTTTTGGAGGTTCCTATTGGTGAACATCTCTCTGAAAGAAACTGTTGTAACAGGAAGGAAAACAGCCTAAAGGGTACAGTATTTATTATACTGCAACTGGCCTCTGGCTAGAGACAAAAGAAAGGGAAATGCATAAGAAATAGCGATCACTTGAAGCCACTTAATCTTCTGATTTCCTCTGAATCTTTCAAGCACAGAGTAGAACCTGGGCCAGTGCATTAGCACAAGTTTATATTTATCTGCAAAAAATTTTCGTTATTATGTTAGTATTTTTCCAACCTACCTGTTTATTGTCATACTATACAAAGAATATACTTTCTGCATTTTAGTGAACACAGTGTCAAATGATCTTGCACTACCTTTATTCTAAGCATACAGAATTTATGGAAGTGGTAAGTAAATTATAGTAGAGACTAATTATAGTCTAAATTGTAGTAGAGACTTCATTGCTTTAGAAGATAAATAAATCTTCCTTTTTTGGCAAAATATGTCTGAATACACATTTGCAGAAAATAACTCTGCTACAAGAGAGGTTTTTTTGTCACAAATGAAACTTTTAAAATTAAGACATACCAGGTATCCTTTTACATTTATGACCTTGCCTTGTTGCCGGTCCAGTGCCCTCAAATGGTATCTGAAGGTATTATGGGTTTTGCTGTGGCCACTGGACCATTGTTCACAAAAATAACATTTTCTCAGCTTTTCTGCTTTCATTTTTGATTTCTGTTCTGGAATTAGGTGTTTTCCTTCCCACAGTTGAGTCATAAGGGGAGAGGGTGGCTTTTAGGCATTACTTTAAGAATTACTTTTTTCTGACAACAGGTGAGTTACCAGTACTCTGTCAGCTTCTAATGCTACTGAAGCTATAGGCATGAGCTGTTGGTTTTGGAGTTTAGATGTCGTGTCTGCAGCAGACTCTCTACTGCAGTTGCCACAATAGCTTTGACTGTTAAGAGTTTAGTAGTTGAGACTTTGGTGTCAGCTGACAAGGTAATTTTAAATTGGCACAATTTTCCTGAGGAAAAGCAAATATAACCCAAACGAGTTTTCTGGGACAAGAGAACAGGACTTCCATAGTTTTCAAACATTCACAAATTATGAATTTCTCATGGATTTCTTTGTGATCTTTTGTGATCTTTTCTCAGATCCTTTGTGATGGGAAAGTTGGCTATTTCAGTGGAGTATTTGCTACCAATTTGGCCTGTTGCATATAATGTTCAAATAAGGGTACTGTCATCAGCATCTATTGTTTAGTGAAGATAATATTCTAAACTAAGTTTAGAAGTACAAAAGTACAACAAAAGTTGTACTTTTGACCTAGAAAGAAATTAAAATACTAAGGGGAATAAATACTTCACTGTATAAAGAAAACATAGTATGTATATGCTATTGCAAGCTTTGCTCAGAGTAATGCTTTTACTACAGTAGTTGGTTTATAATGACAATGCGTAATTGAAAATTTGACATTTTCTGACATTTTTTAAATACACTGATTTTTACTGTGCATACCTAGGATTAAATGTGTTGAATTTGTTAAAGAAAATTCAGGACTTAGCACAAATTCTTCTCTAGTAACCTACATTGCTGATTCTGGTTGAGTAATGAAAAATTTCACCTTTCTCCTGAATTCCTACATCTTTCATTAACAGCAGTGTTATTGTGGAAAACATATGAGTTGACTATTTCACTTGAAGCTGATGAAGTCTCATTTGGAGAACTCTTTTTCAGTTTGGGTAGAAGACATCAGTAAATACTACTATGAAAATGAGAGAGTAGTAGAAGGCAGTAGTGGGTAGTAAGAAGTGTAAGCATGAGGAATGAAACAATGTGGCTTGCTTAGTCCGAAAAAGGAAAGACTGAACCATGATATTCTAAGCCTTTCATGAGGTTCTTTTAAAGACAATAGTATTCCTTTGTTCTCTGTGTCCAAGCAAAATACGATATGAAATAGGTTATACTTCAGTTGCCTGAAAGATGACTTAAGGTCCCTTTTAGGAAAACATTTTCTTATTTCTTGTTGTAATGCTATTGGATCATGAAATACCTGTTACTAGGTATTTTGAAGAGCTTGTGTAGGACCTAGAACAGCTCTGAGAAACATTTTTTCCATGCAGAATAAACAGAATCTGAATTTCCCCAACTGCAATATGTTTACTATTCCAGTGTGCAAGTTACTTTTGTGTAACACCTTTACTCAAGCAAATGCAAGTAACAACCAAACACATTCTATATGTGATCTGGTAGAGAGTAAATAGAGCTGGATTTATTTTTCCTTCAAAAATGTCTGTAGCAGCGCACTTGGCAGAAGCTGCTGCTTTTGAGCTTCAGGTTGTGGTGGGAAGAAGGCCCCGGCAAAGCCCTCAGCCTTCTTCCTCCCATATCTGAACTCTCTGCCTGAGCTGTGGTAGAATCCCATATTGCCTTTGTGTTACCTGTACCCATATCTCAGATGCCATATATGGCTGTGTCCTGTAAAGCTCTTCTCCACTGGTCACTTTGAACTATGCCATTCCCCATTGGGTATCTCCTGATCCCATCTCCCTTTAAAAGAGCCCTGCAGGGCTTCTTCCTTGCTATTTCTTCTGGGTTACTCAGCCGTCTGGATAACTCTGGACCCTCACGAAGCAACACTGGATTCACAATAAACGGCGATATCCCAGAGAAGGGCCCTCTGTGTAGCCTTTTATTCTCGTCTGCGCTACCACACCACGCCTGGGGAAACTCTCGTTCTAGAGGAGCTAGCAGAAACAGGTTATCTCTGGCAGCTAGGACTCTGTCCTTTGGGAGAGTTATACAGCTCATCCCGGCAGGGATCCCACACGCATAAAAGCGCTGTTGTGACCTCAAGAGCATTCCGGGCATTAGCGCTTTAAATGTCTTGTCAAGAGATCAAGAGCTATGGAACCACAAAGTGTGTGTAATTTTAAAACCTTGTGCATGTATCTGTCTGTCTGTCTGTTTATCTACCTGTCTATCTCTGCATTTACTCTCTCTGGAAGTTCTGCATGAGAAGCTTGCGCTGTTGATAGGAGGTAAAAGTTTTTAGTATGCACATAGGTTCTAGGAAGTGATGATCTTGGAAAATTTTATTATACAGTAAATTGATGACAAAGTTTGTAAATATATATCAATTCTCTATGAGTTGTCTGTAAGACAAAATCCTCTTGATTTATAGGAGATTTATCATAATCTGTTTTTTGTACATTTGGTTTTAAGAATTCCAAATTAATTTTTACTGAATTCATCTCATGTTTTCTTTTAGGTACTAAATCTCAACAAGATCTCCCAATAATTGTATATCAGGATTTTCCTTTTCATTGGAAAAACTTGCAAATTGTGATTAATATTTTTCTGTTATCTCAACCAGCTTGGGTAAATTATCTCAGATATGATAAAATAAAACATTGCCTGCTACCCTTATATGTTAATTAAAGAGATGGAGGAAAGATACTCATTATAGGATGCAAAAAAAAAATTAACTAAAAGTCTGAGTTAAGCACAGAAAGAAAATCAAAACACTAATTGTATCTGTTCCCATGTTGAGGAGGAAAATTTGCAGAAAATAGGTTTTTGGAAATTAGTGAAGAGCAGTAAGATAGACTGGGCCAAACTCAGGCCTGATTTAAACTGGAGCATTAGAGAAGTGAAGGAATATTGTTGTGAAAAGGCTGAATATACCACTTACACTGTAGTGCCAGAGAACAGCTTTCTGTTCTTTTAGTAAATATTATTAATTGTCATCTTTTAATTCTATGTGATTTTAAAAAAGCTGTAACAACTTTCCTTTGTTAAGTAGCTCAAGTTGTGGTTTGGGTTCTTTCTCTTCAACTCAACTCTTGAGGACAGACTCTCTCTTCAACTTGAGGACAGACTGCCTATGTGTTATCAAGTATATTAAAACTCTTTTCTTAACTGAAACAAGTAAATTGGGAGTTTCAGATTAATTTGGTGTCCTTCATTTCTCTGGTTATTTCTTTGTTTTTGCTTATTAAGTAATATTGGATATGAGCAATATAAATGATTCCTTTATTTACCCTGAAAGTGTTGTAATTAAAATATTGCAGACTGGATTAGTCTCTGCCCTTACCTTATCAATGGATTGATGCAATGATTGCCTTTCAATACCAAGAGGATTATTTGCAGTACTTACACAATCCATCTGTTATCCTAAAATTCTAATTCTATCATTTCACTGTAAATAGATTCATATATTCATTAAACCATTTAAAAAAAATGTGACTTCTTATTTGTTTGAAAAAAACTGAAGCATATTGCTGCATGAAGTGGAAGAGGTAATTCAGATCTGGATTTTAACAAAAATGCTTCTTCTACAAATTCTCCTTTCCTCCTCCACTATGACAAGGAAAATAGTGTTTCAAGTGTACAGTGTTGGTTTTGATGATGTTAGTCAACAGATGCACTGCTTGTTTATAACAAATTAACTCCAAATAGTGAGAAAATCCAGCATACTTGGATCTGGTCGAACCTTTTGTTATTACTTACACTAGTATCTTCTAATATTGGTGCAAGGCAAGATTACCATGTTTTCTTCTTCTGTGCTTTATTTTTCTAGTTTTGTTCAATCTGTCCTCATATGGCAAAAGAGTATCTAAGATTCTGCTTGTGAGAAATCCTCAGATTTATTATTTTCTTTCCCTTAAATCTGTTTCAAATTAAATTTCTCAACATGGAAATTCACATTCAGTCTAAAGATGACTATTCCATGACTTTCATGATTCCTTTTTGAAATGCCATGGAATACATATGCCTTAAACTGGTCTGTTTTGATGTTATGAAAGATTTGACAAAAATTAACTTGTTTGTCATCACAAACATTTTCGGTCAGCTTGTCACAGATACATATGTCTAAGTGTCTTTATCTTTAAGGACACCTTTCAGAAAGGCACAGATTTTAGTCTAGTATATTAAGAATTTTTTTCACATCTCTTGCACTAATATAAACGTTTCTATTTCATTCTAATATGTGTATTACCTCTGATATCCTTCCTAAAGCCTTTTTTCAGGTTTTTCTCACTGTTATGTTCTGGTTCCTAACAGTATATCTGTGTGCGCTTTACAAAATGTGATTGGCTCTGTACTCAAGCTCTTTCTTCTACTCAGACTTTTATGGTCTTCAAGACTGTTGAACACTTGCTGAGCATCCAGCTTGGCTTTCATTGTTGTAGGAAGACCAAACAAATTGGTCTATGAAAATAATGTGTTATAGTGCATTTTCTAACCCTGGTTCTTGAAAGAGAGACTGGTGCACAGCAAATGCCAACATTGATTAAAAACTTTCTTTACTGTGTTTTAAGAAACCTACATATGTTCTTTTTTTTCTACATAGTAGCTAGAAAGCGAATTCCCATCTGTTTCTGTTTGTCATGGCCAAATGTACAAAAATCTGCTTGTACTGATGGTACTTGTTCATCCGGACTAACATGAGTGAAATGTGCTATTTATGATTTCAATATATCAAATGATATAATTTCCTGGTATTGTTCAGGAAAGTTATTGCAAGGTATGATTGGTAGGTGCTAAAGGACTTGCTGCGTACTACTGTTTATTAGCTAAACTATTGTTAGGCAGAAATTATTAGTCAGAACATTTTTCTCAACACCAAGTGGGTCTGTTTCTTTGCTGTTCCATCTTACAGCAGTGATGATTAGCATGAACAGTAACTGCATGTGCCTGATACTCTTTAGCTCAGGGAAAGGAGGATCATGACTTTGGCACTTACTCTTTATTTATAATGCTTTGAAAACACATGTGTGAAATCTGCCTGGCACATAAGTGCTTAGGAGCATGGTACACTACCTAATGCATTCAGGAATTTCCTCATAGATACAACTACAAAACTATTTTTGCTCTTTATGGCACATTCAGCTTACTAGGTTTTTAAATTTTTGTTTATTTATCTTATTATTTCACCAGAGGCTTATTTCATATTATCCCTTTGGAGTCATGTCTGTTTACTCTAAAATTTCCAACCGGCGTTATCACTGGTTCAGCTGTACAGCTGGCAAGAGCAGTGAGAGCTGCAGCATATGCAAGGTGCTGAAAGCTCTTGGCAACTTTGCCTTTTTGCTTTTTCTAAATCTGTCATGAGTAAAGTTCATACAATGGAGATTTGCCTGTTTTGTAGCTTACATCACTGTGGCTTCTGGGTGAGTACAGGCTGGTAGTAATAAGAATATGAAAATTCTTTTAATAAAATGTTGGTGCAAAACCAGCATGGGTTTTCTACATAGCTGTTGGGAGCCCAGTGATAATCCTTCTGTGGCCTGTGTCATGGTTGCCAAGGAAGATTCGATACGGCTTCTTTCATAGCTTTCAGCAGTGCTCTTGTCAACAGTGCTTAATTGGATAAGGAGATAGTTGAAGAGTCAAGTGAGGCAGCCTCTGAAAAAAAGGTGTGAGCTGATTTCTGTTGAACAAGTTTTCTGTTACATTTAAGAAAAAGAATGCTTTTTTTTATAGCATTCTGTAAAGTGAGAAGCCGTAACAGCCCTATGCTTTGCCTAATAAAAAGCCACCTCTTGGCAGAGGAGAGCTTGTAGAATTATGGCAAATGGATCATCAGAAAGCTACCAATCTGGTGGTAACAAATAGCAAACAAACCTTGATACTGTAACTCCTTGCAATGCGTAAGTGATTCTAATTGTGGACAATTGCAGTAGGAATCCACTGACTAGCTCTCAAGCACAACTAAAGGCAAGTCCATTTAAGATTTAGATATTTTACAAGTTTAAAAGGAAGAATCTGAATAGCCAAGAGATAACAATGAAATAAAGGGCAAAAACATTTCATAATGGAACAGTAACTGTGTTAAAAACAGATAGTGCAAATGATCAGACTTCCCAGCAATATTAACTTGACCATATCACAGGACACTCGATTTATGGATTAAAACTGAAATTATTCAGGACAAATCCTTTTGCCTTGACTCAGCTGTCAGATTTTCCTACTTTTTTTACAAATGAAACACAGATTTCTGCCTGGAATACTTTGTCTGCATTAAGTGTAGTATCATAATAATATACATCATGTAAATAAATATGGTTTTGAAACAAACACCAAAGAAACAACTTTGCCTTTTGCAGGATAAAATAGTAAACTGTCAAATGTAATCTTGGAAATTTTTTCCACTTTCTTTGGAGTTTTAACGTTGTCTTACTAAGAATTTTAACACTGTCTGCCACACTTTGTAACAAGTAAGATCAATTCCTCACGATATTATATAGGTGTGAGGGGAAACAGTAAAGTGCCTTTGTCCTTGTATAGTTTATTTTCCTCTTCTCAACTCACCCCACTGTCATGGATTAGCCTTGACTGAAGGACACACCCACCCAGCTTCTTGGTCACTCACCAACTACTGTTGTGGACTCAACTTATGGACAGTTTATTGCCAATTAAAATACATTTGGGTAGTGAGAAATAAACTTTAAAACAACACCTTTTTCCGTTTCTGAGGTTCAGCTTCACTATTCAATTCTGACCCATTCACCCTTTGCTTCCCTGAGGGTCACGAGAGAAAAAGCTGTATGCTCAGTGTACAGGGATTTTCTCTGTGCCGCTCCTTCCTTCTCTCACATTTCCTCTGCCTCAGTGTGGGCTTTGTCCACAGGTCACAGTTCTTTTAAGCTTCCAACCGGTATGGTATGGACTCTGCACAGGCTGCAGGAAATACCTGTTCTGCCATGGTGACCCTCCCTCGTCCTCTGACCTTGGTGTTCCTTTCCCATTTTCTCACTGTTTTTTCCCCTCCTCATCATACTGCCTGCTAGCTTCTCCCTTTGTTAAGCATGTTTTTGCTGAGTCTCCCCCATCTTGGCTGCAGGGCTCAGTCATGCCCTGGGGTTGGTCTGCAGGGCTGGTTGGAATGGGCGATGTCCAGCACCAGGCAATCTCTGCCTTCTCCCTGTGGAGGCTGCCCCTGCAGCTCCTCCTTGCCAACACCATGGTGCCATGGGCACACAATGCAGTGATTTATATTATTTAGACTGTTTTCCGTTTCTGCTTTTATTCTACTTTTAATCTTGAAGCAAAAGTTCATAATCTAGAATTGTTGTTAAGAAATTACATTTTCATTGTAATGATTTATTTAGTGGTACATATCTGTTGTTGTAGTGCTTTAAAATCCCTGCATCTGTGATTTGGACTTTTGCTGCGTTATGCTGCTGCTGAGACTCAGATAAGCTTGAACCCTTGGAGAATTCACTGTTATTTGAATCATAGTGGCTTTGCTAATCTCCCCGCTATATTTCATTTTGGAATCTGTCTGTCCTTAAATGCCTGTCACATTTACATTTAAAAATGTGACATTACATCTATGCTACTTTTTGCTTTAGTTTTTATTATGCTGGAGATTCAAGATACGCCTTTCTGTTCTTATGGACAAATGCAGTATAACTGCAATTCTCTGGATACCATAGATGATTATTAAGGTACAGCATATTCTGCAGGAAAACCAGTATCACTTTATGGACTGACTTGTTCTGTAGGGAGGTTTGAGGCATTGAGGGCATTAAGTTTCATGAACATTGGCTTGTAGCAAACGTCAAACTGCAAAATGAAAGTTAATCATAGCCTGTGCTAGCACATGTATACTTATTTAAGTGATGGTGTGTCTCTGTAATTTTGACATGCCTGAGAAATGAAAATACTTGCTTTCTCCTAACTGTGGATAGTTGTGCTGGTTTTTAACTAGTCATCCCTCCTCTTTTTTTAAAATTCTTTCTAACCTGTGCTTGTGCATGGAGGTTAGTACAAGTATGATAACATAAGCTGCCATTGTACCTTCTTTTCATGTATAGTCACACTGAAGTTTCTGGTTTATATTAAAAAATCTGATTTATAAAAGTAAGTGTTTTGATATTAATTGCAATCTTAGGTAACATATTTTGTAACATAAATTTGCAAAAGTATTGTAAAGCTGTATTTGGAGTTAGTGATGAGGACAGGAACAGTAATATATACATATTATATTTTTCCCCTTTTACGCTTCGTAATTATTAGTCTCTTTTCCAAGTCTGTTTGTTTTGACTTTTAAAATTCCTGTGCACTGAAAAAGCCTCATGAATGCTATGCATAAAATTTTGTTATTGAGGTCACTGTGCCACAGGAAAAATGTTAAAGCTATAGTTTCTGTATATTTTGCTGCTAAATGTTGTTTAAGGTAGTCTGGCATTTCCATATTAAACATGTCTGAGTGTACACAACAAATGCCCAGATTCAGACCCTGGTTTTTCTGAAAGATACCATGAATTGTTAGATGTGAGAAGTCTGATCTTTTATAGTTGTTTATTCTTGGAAATTCATTCAGTAAACTTTGTGAATCTAAAGAAAAATATGAGTGTTATGTACAAAGATTGTAGTTGGAGAACAGGTCAGCTTTTTATTCTTTTCTACACGTGCTGTTCCTAGTTCTTGTTTCCATTTGCAGTTAAAACAAACTTAAGGTTCGACTGATGGCAAGCAACTCTTGGACCTTGTGTCGTACTCAGAAGGCTGCAGAACACACTCAAAACACTGTTCTCGGTGTGCTTTTGTAGCTGTAGTTTAAAAGGTACTGGTTCAGTTCAGTCATGCTGGTAGAAGTTATATCTAGAATATGCCCTGTGAGACCAGGGATATAACCCTACCAGAAGTTATGCATAAAGAGTCACTTCATGGAATTTGTGTGCTATTAGTGATAGCTCTTTTCTTTAGACAGTTTGTTTTTTCTTAAAATACGTTAGCTTTTAAATAGCGAGGGACTGCATTGCTCTAAGTAGTCATGAAGTCTAATGAGCAATAAGAAAGCTTAAATATATCAGGGATAACTACTTTATCTAAAGAAAGCCTCCTTATAGTGTATGACTAAAGATTTAATTTAATCCAAAGTATCAGACTAAATGACTGTTAAAACTCTGAGCAACTTACAATTGCATTAATATTTCACATAAAAAATGAAGGCATGACAATAAAAGTCTTTCATGTAGGAGGAAAGATCATATGTCTTTGCACTCTAGTTTATTGTAACTGTACTCAATACATATTGAACACTACATTTAAGCAGTTGAAATTTCCTGATGTTCAGATTTTAAATTAGTTCAGGAGAAGCCCTCACACCTGGTGCTCAGAAGTCAAGTGAATTATTCTAACCAGGTGTGCAGAGTTTTCTTGGTGGTTTTTTATTTGCTTTTTGTGATTTGACTCTTTATCAGTATTATGGGAAAAGTATTTCCTTCTTTTTCCTCCAAGAATATGCAATTCTTTAAGTTTATGGATTTGTTAAACAATCATTCTTGCATTTTACCTTGGAATAAAAACAATCTCTTCAATTTGTTCTCTCTTGGTAACTGGTGGCATTTATAAAGGTTAATGCATATCATAACTAAAGAGTTTCAAAATTCACCTTCCATAATTACTGATGGGGAAAATTTATTGGCTTTTAAACCTTGTGGAAGTTATCATTTTAGTATATGTTTATTGTTTTCAGGCACTAATGTAAATCTGGCATGTAAAGATATGTAGATCAAGTTCTTAACTATTTTATATGTTTCTTAGGATCACAGAATAATTCAGGGCCCTGGTTCCCCTGCCAGTCTGTCTTCATGCGGAAAAAGCTTTCTTCTGATTTCCCATCTGCACCACTTGTATTTCAGTGACTGGCCACTGTCTTTCACCCTCTGTGATCCATCACTCTTACTCTGTTCTCTCGGTAACCTCTCAGATAGCAGAGGGGTGCTGTTAGTTTTCCCCTGAAACCACCTCAGCCATTTTCTGTGATAAATGTGCTCATCTCACTCAGTCTCCTCATGCTCTTTTCTCTGACTGCCTTGGACCTTTGCTGAACTCACTTCTTTTAATCTTCATTTTTCTTAAAGAGAGGGAACTGGACACCGTTATCTAAACGTGATCTAAGCACAAGGTGCTAAAAAGAAATTACACTTCCAAAATGAAGTAAGAGCGTGGGGGAGTAGAAGTAGGTGTGGGGGTGTTTTCTTTGTTTGTTCTGTTTTTTTTTTCTTTGTTGGTTTGTTTGTTTTTGTTGTTGTTAGATGTCTTAAATGTGGGGCAGTAAAGGATGTCAGGTATCATATTGTATTTTCCCTAATCCATGTGTTAATCAGCAAACTCTTAACAGTGTCCATTAAGAGTGTTGCAGTGCCCTTACAAAATTGAGCAGATGTAAGATTTTTTAGTATGTAGCAGATCAAGCAAATATTTAATGTTGATAACCTTGCCTCTGTTGCCAGTATTTCATAGTGCATGTACAAGTGATGTTATTTTTGAACACTAAGTCACGTTACAAAAAATTACATTCTTCTGTGTTTGAGTAGGTGATCAACCTTTATTATATATCCAGCAATATCAGTTTATATTACCTTATTACAGATGACAGTTACAAATATCATTAGGAGTGTTTAAGAAAATAATTGTATTCTCTGAGCAGCACCATTCACTTTCACTGGAGAAGTAAGATGATGCGTTCCTCAGTCATACTGAAGATGAAATGACTTTGTCATTTGTGTGTGTTTAGACTCCTTTGGGTGATGGACTGATTGTTTCCTGAAACAGAAAATATTGCCTGGAAATTTCTAAGTGACTTGAAAAAAGTTTGAGCATTTAAGGTTGGAAGGAAGTACAAATGTCTTTGGTCTATGTTTTTAAATCAGTATTCTGTGTCTGTCTTCCATTCCTAAGAACATTTTCATAGTTGGAGTTTAAACTAGTTCCTAGCCATACTTTGTGTCAAGCTGGGTATCTTTGAAGATAGCAGTGATTAACAGAAAATTCTTTTGCCAAGACATAGGCACAAAAGGGCCAAATGGGATATGGCTTTTAAAAATATTGCAATTTCCCTTTTAATTTATATTCTGTTACACTACAAATTACATAGTGTCAAAGCTTTTTGTAGCATAAATACTTGTCTGATCCCCAGTGATTCTCAGTAATACACCTCTTGGTGCAAGTTACACCAATTCTGTCATTTTCTTCTGTGACTGAAGCCATGGATTAATGTGATATCATAGCTGAGTTTCTAAGAAAGAAAATAATGTCCAGTATATTAAAATGCACTATTTCTAATCCATTAATAGCTAATTTCTGTAAACTAGAAAAGACTGTTCTTGACAGGTAGAAAATATTTTTGACATTTTTGAGAATATGATGTATTTAAATACACATCACTTTTACTCCCTGTTCATTTAAAACCTTGATTTGATTTCAAAATTGTCATCAAAGTCCTGTGGAGACAGTTAATTGATCTGTGGAGGAGTACCTGTTTTACAGTAAAATTACAGAAATTAACTGGTGGTATTGATCTGTAAACAATGTTAAAGTCTTCCCGCCACCTGTAACTGGTAACTTTCATGATGTACATCACCTGGTTAATGGTAGTACTGTAAACATTGTGCACCTGCACATCACTGTGTATTTTACATGACAGAAGAATGTGTTTAAACAGAGTGTATGGCTTGGAATTAGGAGTGGCTTTAGTTTGTGCTTGAACTGACAAGTGCAAAACATGCAGAGTAGCATGGTACCAATTTATGGTCCACATGACTGTGTTGCTGCATACACAATACTGTAATTTAATAGCAAGTCTATTAAAGAAGCTACCATGAGGCTGTTGTTATGGTGAAGTAGCTGAATTTCCCAGCTGTCAGGATAAGAAACAATGAGCACATTTTAAATTGAGAAAACATTTATTTCAAGTCTAGCTCATAAAGATGTATTTTCATGCAGTGGCTTGTAGATGTTAATTCAGACAATTGAAATTATTAGAAAAGTAGTATTGTCAGTAAAATGAAAATTACTTGCAAAAAAGCAGGCAGATACAGAGATTGAGACCGCATGCCTGATTTTAGGCATATGGACTAGGCTTGTGCAAAACAGATATCCATGGGCAGTGTTTCATTGTTTAAACTTAGTTTTCTTTCAGAGTTATTTGTTCCTTTAAGATTAAAACCCTTTTTCTTTTAAAAGAGGTGTGAAAGGCTCCATGAATTACTGGTTACAGACCCTGAAACAAGGGCCTGCAGACAGTTTGGCTAGTTACAGTGCATAGTTTGAGCCCAGTTATGGGTTTAAGCTTTGTTTCTTCTTTTGGCTTGCAGGCTGTGGTGATCATGAACTTTAAGGTTACACCAGAGAAAGAGTCTTTTTAGTTTAAGCAGAGAAGATTGATACAGATTCCTTTGCCTATAATTATTACAAATGTACTACCTGTCTCTCATTTTATCCAAATGTAAAATAGTTGCCACTTTTCCAAGTTTGGAGAAACATACGTTTCCCAGAAATCTAGAAATGGTACTTGAACAAATAAAATTTTTCGAGTAACAGGATTGCAGACAAAGTCAGCTGGAAGGATCATAAGCCTTGAGCACAAGTATTCAAGCTATGAATGAAAACTGGACCTATGACCGTGTGGAGTGGTGGTAATGGGACTTCCTTATTGGTAATTTTTTCTGTTTAGCCTCATGGATATTTTAAAATGAATATTATATTGTCTTTGACAACACAGTTAATTACCACAGTTTTAAAATGCTGAAACCGTGGCAGGGAGGTGGCTTTTTACTAAATTGTTCTCTCTCAGTTACGCAAATCTGTCACCCCCTTGGTGAATATTCTAAAATGTGGAGAAAAATGTCACTTTAGTCCGAAGTGATATTATTGTGACAGGAGAGTGATGTGGCACGGCTTCTGGCAGAGGTATGCAAGCCAGCACAGTGTCAACACTTCAATTTCCTTTGCTTGTTCAGTGATGCAAAAAGATGGACCTCTAGCAGCAACTGGGACTTCATCTCTTAGAAATGAGCAAGACCTTGGGTCTGTGTAGCTGATGACAGAAAGAACCTTACAGGATGTTACTCAATCAAAGAAATGCAGTTGTAGTTGGTATCAGTAACAATTTTTTTTATAGTAGCAGTGATATAAAAGTGTCCCAGCCATTGAAGACCACAGTAAAACTCACCCAAAAGACTATGAAATCTGAACATTTCTGTTCCAGAAAAGTTAATTCAAAAAGTTGTTGACAGGAAGGAATCTTTTTTGAAAGCAAATAGAAAAAACCACCCTTGGTTTATCAACAAGAGCAGAGTTAGCACAGAGAGAGATAACAAAGGTACAGAAACTGGATTGAGAAGCAAGCTACAATTTTATGTAAAAATGCATTTTAGCTTTCTGGTTTTTTCCATATAGGCTGGTTCCAGGACACCAAACTATACTTGAGTTGCGGGTAACCAAATCCTGTAGCTCTGTTGCAGACCTGATGGGTTTAGAAACATTATCCTTGCAAGTATGTTAATCCCAGTACAAATATGAAAAAAAAGCAGTTAGGCAATCTAAGAATGTATTTAAGCTAGCACCACAATTAAATTTTTATGCCTACTGGAAGTGAATTACAGATTGGGATCTGTAAAAATGCTTTAGAAAAACGTAACAAAGTTTTTTTTTTTTTTTTCTGTTCTTAGTAGTAGAGTGGACAACTGGGTAGGTCAAGTAAGGAAAAAGATACAGGGTACACATGTAATTCTATGGATATTAATCAGAACTGCAAATGCATTAAATAGGAATGAATTAGGCATATATTTTTTTCTAGCGGTGAATACTGAGTTCAAAAGCAGAAAGACAAGAAAGGGCATAAAATAAAAGCTTTTGCTTTTTGTGCAATAGAAATAGACATTTTGATTCTGCTTTCATTTTGTCACTAGAACCATTTACTTACTTGCTTACTTAGTTCAAATTGTTAAGCTTGTTAAGATTCCCAGAAATGGAGCATTAATAAAATTTCAACCTGGTTAGAACCTGGGCCTAAAAAAATAGGTAAAATGGATAACTTCTTGTACTTGCAGTATGCTGCTTGGTATCCTTTTATTTTTTCAATTTCCTGTGTAATTAGCCTGAAAGAAATAAACGTCAAAAGGAAATGAACCTCATAATCCAGACCTCATTTGGTAGGTATATATCAAAAGAGCTTATTTGTGGGAATTCCAGTGGTAATTTCAGGCCTTTTGTTGGGTGATGTTTTATTTCACTTGATACTATATGAAGAATGTGAACTTTTAGTAGGGCTTTTTAGCTGTTCTGTTTCCTGCAGTTGACATCTTCCATAAGAATATTGCCCTTGAAGAAGAAGACATAGTGTGTTATAAATCCATTCTGTATTTTATATATATATACATATATATATATATATGCACACATATATATATAAATAGAAATGCCTTCTGTATTTGTCTGCAATAGTGAAGAAATTCGAAGGGGTAATTTTGGCTTTTTAGCATAAAGAGTAGAAGATAAGTTATTTGCTGAGTAAATGTTTCAGAGAAAAATTATTTCAGGAACACGGGCAGCAAGTTTTGGAAAGGTCATCTTACTACGTTTTTTTCCTGTAGCACAAATACTTCACATATGCTTGTGATTAATTTAGATGAACACTATTCCTGGCCCAGGTAGCAATAGTTCTTTATGGTTTAACTTAATTTTTGTTCTGTTTGTGACTCTCTTGAGCCCAGTTTTACCTTCTCCTTAAGCTACCTATCTTCACAAAGTTTCTGATTCTGCAAGGTATGGTGCACCCTCAGTTAACATCCTCAGTCAACAGAAGAGGAAGAATTTTTGTATTTTCTCAGAAGATAGAGGCAACTTATCAATGAATTAATTCCCAGTCCTTGTTCCCTGATGTGATTTCATGATGTAAATGTTTTGAGTTTAAATTGCTCATTCTTCCAATAGGTTGGTTACAGTTGAAAAGAACATCAAGTAATGTTCCCCTTTTTGTGTCATGTTCTTCCCAGTGGCAGGTTTAACGTTCACTGCGTGTGTCTATGAAGCATTAATTCTCTAACTGTATTTAGTAAGAGAGAGCAATATGGTACGTACCAGTGGAAGAATCCTAATTCCTACAAAACATATGGTGTAGAATTATCTACTTAAAGATGGAACAATCTGATAATAATTTGGTAGAGTGACATCTGTGCAATAAAATAAGATGCTGATCACACTGGAAAAGTAAACACAAAAGTTGTATACTAACCATTCTGACATCACCAGAAAGCCATTATCATTCCTCCATGGAATGTTAAAATTTAATGATCTAATTTGGTCTTATCGCATGCAATATAAATAAAAAATAACCCTATTAAGTATTCAGAGACCTATGCTGAACACAAAACTTCTAAAGCTTTTTTCTAGGATTTGGACTTACATCACTTATATATGTCTAACAGGAAATAAGGGAATAAAGTTAGAGGAAAAATAAAAATTCTGTGGTCATTTCTGTCCTTTATTGACAATGTTTACATATGCAGTTCTATGCTTTGTATAGTTTAATTTCTTCTCCTGTAGGCTCTGCTGTCAGGATATGGGATTTAACATCAGTCTTTACTTTTGGCAAAAAAACATGTCAACATGAAAACATAATTACAGCTTTTGCCTGAATGAAATGACAGTGGTGATGCAATGAGGGCAATATGAAGTGTATTCCTGTTAGAATGCCAGATCTGAACTTGAGATAAAACTCCTACAAATCAGAACATAGAGTTGTATTACCTACATTTATTTATGCAAGTCTGCAAGGAAGCATCACTTTATTTTTGAATGCACACAATTGATGAAGGTGGCAGATCTATTTTAGGCTTTGCAACTGAGGATTTCTCTTCCTTTATCAATTTTTCAGAGTGGAATGGAAATACCCAAAAATTTGGATACTGCATGCAAATTGTACTCAACTCTGTTTCTCGGATTGTGATTCTTAATTAAAAGTGTTACAGAATGTAAAAGATGATTTTCTTTAATTGAACCATTGTTTACTTTTTAGACATGCGTCAAGAAAAAGAAATATCTACTAAAATAATGGAAAAGTGTAACAAATTCTGATTATTCTGCTTTAAGTTCAGTACTACATTAAGGTAGTTCTCTGATAGAAATGGTTTAATTATCTGGTTGCATAGAAAACTTTTTTTGTGCAAGTGTTTAAGAGCAGAGTTGATGGCAATATTTCAGTTTTGTAATACTGAATCTATATAAATAGTATTTAATGTAGAATTAGATTAGTCAATACTGTTTCTGATTGATGTCTTTTTACTCTTCTTTTCAATCTCATTTTCCCTCTTCAACTTATTGTGTCAAACAGCCAGGAAAATTTGCTTTTGCATTTCTTAATGGAAAGGTGCTGCTATTGACATTTTTTGTTTGTTTTTCTTTCCTGTTTTTCCCCCAAAGAACATACTTATGTATGAATGTAGAACATACTTATATTAATTTTCTTCTTGACAGTTAATAGCTCACAATAGAAAGGCATTTTTAAGGGCATAAATAAAAGAACTGCATATAGTGATTTCCTTTTGCACATTTCTATTTACAGCCTTTTGGTTTTTTTTTGGTGTCACTGTATAAAATGTACAGATTAGGCTTTTTTAAAAACCAGAACTACAATTGGCTACAATGAGGCTAAATTATCTGAGATTAGGCTTCATTGCCTGCCAGCCTATAGAACTGATACCAGCTTGTTTAATGATAGATTTCCGTCTAGCTGCAAGTGGGGATAGAATGTTCGTAGAAATGTATGGAAGTGGTGGAAGTTAATATGGAGTTGACGCGGAAATCTCTTTCACTCTTTCGGCATGTTCTGTGTGATTAGTAGACTTTTCACAGATTAAAAAGCAACTGGGGTGTCATACAGGACTGTTTGTTCACTCTTATCAGTTCTGTCTCTGCCAAATCAAACCTCCTGTAGAGGCTTCTCAGAGGGAAAGGTATGTAACGCAAAATTCTTTTGCATGAAATGCGAACAAGATATTGCTGTGAAGCTAAAGACTTTAAATTTCAATAGCACTTTTATTTATTTCAGATGGGATAAATGTATTTTTAAAATGGACTAAAAATCTGTAAAAGAATAGATTTTGTAGTTTTAAAGTAAGAATCACAGTAGTGTGAACTCCGTGCATAATGTCTTGTGTCTGTCTGATGAAAAGAAATACTAAGGATGTGGCAGGTTTGGAAATGCAGTATTTAGGTTTTTAAACTCACACAAAATCTTTATTATATTTAATATCCTAGATGAGCTGGTTAGGAAGACGTAAATCTGATCATCTGACTGTCTTGAAAATGTCAAACAGTTGCTCCTGATGAACTGTTTATCCCAGTTTTTGGGCCTAATCCACAGGAAGCTAGCCATATTTTTGTTTTTTCTTATAGAAGCTTCATTACTTTAATTAGACTCTATGACTGGAGAAATTCTTTATCTTGCAGTGTTTTTAGAAAATATCTCCTATTAATTTGGCAGGACAATTGAATAAGCAGCACATCATATTGGCACTCTCGCACAAGCAGAATCCTGATCTTTTGTCAAAACATAAGGAACAATTGGCTGATGGCAATTCTGATTACTTTAGAAAGTAATTATTGAAAGAAGGCATATAGATCTCAAGTGATCCTTTTATCTTTTACAGCTTCCCAAAAGGAATAATGATAAAATGAAACATATTCTTTGTTGCATTCTGTTTAATTAAAAAAAAGAGCTAAAACTAAGCATACTGTTAAGCATACTGGTAAGAGCAAAGTTGTCATAACTCTGTGATGCATTTTGAGTCTATATGCTACATAAGATCGGCATTTTTGGCAAATCCTCATTGCACTGTAACTCTTTCTAGAGGAGTTTGTAACCCATCTGTCTCCATTTATACAGCCTTTTGCCCTACCCATAATAGGAAAGTGCTTTAAAAAGTTTGCCAGCTAGCACATATTTAATTGTATGCAGATTTAAAAATACTGAAGTATTGTAAAGAAGTTTTAGTTTAAGAACACTTGGCATATTGAGAGCCATCCATAACTATTTACTGATGAAGACAAAACTGTTTGAACAGGTTTCCAACCTCCTAATGCCAAGGAGTTGTGGTGTTAGTGTGTGTAAGTTGGTATAAAAATGTTAATGGTGCAGTCACCTAGCCAAGGAAGTGATGATACTTCTGTGCTTGCAACCACACAGGTCTCTGGTCATATCATCTTCCCAGCTTCAGAAGAGGGCTGGAGGATCTGTGTGGATGTAGGATTATGGGAGAAAGACCATGGATGTATGTGGCCATCTCTTCTTTCACATAGGTTAACACAGGCTTTGGTTCTGAAATTCTCTTAGTGCTAGGGTGTTATAGGGTAATAATGCTCTGCAATACTGAATATCTTTCATCTGTATTTCCTGTATTTTCTGTTCTGTACTCCTTTCCTGTTCTGTATTAGTCCTATTTAATGCAGAACAACATGAATCTCAAGAGTAAAATCAGGAAAAGTTTTGTTTGATTGGTGTTGGGTTTTTTTCTTTTCTTTTGGTTTGGTTTTCTTCCCCAAATGTGTATATTTTTTATTGTCTGTGCAGTGTTTAATGCTACAAGATCTTCCTGGATTAATAATTTCACTATCTAGCCTAGCTCTGAATAGGCTAATGACAAGTCATTGCTTTTATTCCAAGTTAAACCAGTACTTGGAGATATTAGCTACACTAGTAAGAAAAAGAGCTAATGGATTGAGACAAGTTCTGTTATAGACCAGTTAAATAAAATATATTAAACCAAAAACATGGCAAGGTATTCTGGTACCCTAGTAAATGGTTTTCAGTTTCTTATCTCGTGAGGAGCCTGCATGATCATCTCTACACTGAGCCCCTCATACGAATTTCATGTGCATTCTTACCAATTGTAACACTTGCTGATACTTAGTTTGCTCTGCCTCTCATTCTCTTGTATAGGCTGATGAATATATAAACAAGTTATAAGGATGTATTGCTGCAGAGTTAGTGTGTATTGTTTTTACTGTTCTCTGAAAAACTTCAGTGCATAGTGAAGTAATGTTGATTTTCCCAATTCTAGGGCATGGTAAATTATCTGAGGTAAGAGGAATGTCATCATCTTCTGTCAAGATCATCTTCTCTATATTCAGCTTGCCATCCAGGAACTGTAATTGGGCTTCATTCTGTGTTTTAGTGCATTTTTCATCCATGTTATATAGAAGGCAATCTGTAATCAGTGATAATTTCATCACAGCTGTTGTTAGAAGTGTAAGGGGCCCAGTAAGTAGTTGGGTCCTGCCTTTTTTTGACAGGTTAATTCTGCACAACTCTGTACCTAGGGAGGTGGTCGAGGGAAGAAGATTACCTTCTGCTTCCATTTTCTTCAGGATACTGGAGGCCAGTGATGGTGATGAAATGTATAGACAACTGCCCAGTCCAAATCCACTGGCACAGTGAAAAAGTTTCATCTCATGCTTAAATGGAATTTAATGAAATGCAGTGCATTTCAGTGTGTATTGATTGCCTCCTGTTCTGTTACTGGGCACCATTAAGAGGAGTTAAGCTCCGTCTTCTTTACTCCCTGCATCTGGTATTTACAAACAGTGATGAGATCCCCATGCACCTTCTCTTCTCTAAGCTGAACCATTCCAGCTCTGTCAGCTTTTCCTCAAAGGGACCAGACTTCAGTTCCTTTGCCATGTCTGTGGCCATTCCCCCGGCTCTCTTCAGTAGTTCCTTCTCTTTCTTGAACTGGAAAGCCCAGAGCTGGGCACAGCACTCCAGGTATGACCTGGCAAAGGAGAAGGCAGGATGCCTCCCAAATCTGCTGGGAGCACTCCTGGTGCCCCCCAGGAAGCTCTTGGCCTTTTGGCCACCGGGGCACACCACCAGTGCCCTTTGCATGTTGGTGTCCTCAGGCCCTCCAGGCCCTTCCTTGCAAAGCTGAGATGGATCCTGCAGGAATGAGCCACAGGGGCCTTGCTGGCTGTGGGAAGTCTCTGCCAGCAGGGCTGGGGGCCCATGTGGGATGTGGGGCAAGAGTCTGTGGGGCTGCCCCAACACTGCAAGAAGAGGTTGTTGCACAGGCTGTGGAAATGTTCAAGGCTGGTGCTGGTGTCTCTGGGGACAGGATTGAAAGTGTGGCACTGGGATGGGCCCAGCAAGACTGGGAGGTGGAGAGAAGTGGGGAGCAGCATGCTTTGGCCCATTGCACAGATATGCTTTCTTGCATGGCAGTTTGCTTCTTGGGTGGCTCCAGAAGTCCCAGGATGCTGGGGGTTTAGAGCTTTGCTCTCCAAAAACTGCCAAGTCAGGGTGTGCAGGTCAACAGATGGTCCTCATTCCCTGGCAGTATCTTTTGTGAAGCCTGAGCCCACAAGAGCAGCACAGCCATCTCCTGCCATGGCTGTGGTGTTTGGGGCCAGAGGAGTTGGGCTGCTGCCATAGAGATGTGTCAGAGGAAGGCTCAGACGACTGTGACAGGGAATGGCTGGAGCCATTTGGATGTGGAGGCACCAGGAGGGAGATGATTGTCACCATGGCCTGTGTCCATGGATCTGGCTTTGCTGCAGTTTAGGTGTCCTGGCTGATGGCCACAGGGCTTGGACATCCGTGCTCTGGTTCTTGGAGGGGACAGGCTGGGTGAGTATGAGCAAAAGGGGCTCTGGTCCAGTATTTATATTAAAGACATTCATAGCACATTCCAGACATTCTCCCCTTTTGTTTTCCTATGCTAGGG
>VZRZ01008554.1:824-43481 GCA_013398175.1 Climacteris rufus
TTAAATATAATTGTCAATATATTTTATATAGTTGAAAATATAATTTTCATTTATTTTAAATATAATTTTAAACGTAATTTTCAATATAATTTAAATAGAATTTTCAATTTCATGGTATATATTTTTTATATACTTTTTAATATAATTTTAAAATAATTTAAAGATATAATTTCTAAATTTAGGTTTAAACTGTATTTTTAAATATAGTTGTTTTAATATAATTTTAAGTACCTTTTTAATATTACTTTGATACAATTTAAATATAATTTAAAAGATAATTGTCAACATATTTAATGTGATTTAAAATAAAATTGCCAATATATTTTATATATCCCAGCGAGCCCTGCCCGGCCCAGGCAGGAAATTCAGGATTTCTGAGCGGATCACGGCTTGGCCAGGGGCTGGTTGGGAAAGAGCTGCCTCATCCCTGGGATTGAGCAAAATTCCAGCAGTTTCCAGCCCCTGGACCATGGCCACAAAATGTGGGAAAGAGCTGAGTTTAAGCCTGGCCTAAATCGCTCGGATTCACCTCCCCGAGCCTCAGGCACGGCCGGAATTCCGATTCCCAAGGTGGGCCGTGAACAGGGAACCTGGGGAGGTTATGGAAAAGCAGGAAAGGAGAAACCAGGCGGTGGATGGAGAAATATTCCAACCAAAAGTGTTGCATTAAAAATTCCTTTTCCCAAATTAAGCTGACGGATCCCAGGAGGCCTCTTAGGCCCAGGCTCCGGAGGAGGAGCAGGAACGTCGCTCTTGGAGCACCAGCCTCGCTCATCCCAGCTGTTCTGGTGCCAGGGCAATTCCTGCTTGGATTCGGCTCTTTGCCGGTGGAACTATCCCAGATAATCCCTGGGAGATGTGGCAAGGAAAATTAGCACCAGGGAATGGAAAATATTTTGGGATGAGCACAAGGGATGAGCTGGGCCACGTTCCCTCAGGGAATGGGCTCTGGATTAAGGAGCAGACGAGGTGTCTGCTGTCAATTTTGTTTCCTTAATCCTCTTTTTCCTGGAGAAATTGTGGGTGCCCCTGGATCCCTGGAAGTGTCCAAGGCCAGGTTGGATGGGGCTTGTAACAACCTGGGATAACGGGAGTTGTCCCCGCCCATGGAAGGGGGTGGCACTGGATAATCCTTCCAAACCATTCCAGAATTCCATGATTGGGAAATTTGCATCCCAGACACCCCAGAAAATTCTATTTACAAATTCTAGCCAAAAATTCTGTTTAAAATTATATAGAAATTATATTAAAATTATATTTAAAATGTGTGTTTTAAATATATTTGAAATTGCATTTAAAATGTGAAAGCTGAACACGTGGTGACGATGCTGCCCAAAAAACTGGGATAAAACCATGGATTTGACACTGGATCAATGTTGGAAGCAACAGGAGGGTTGGGAGAGAGGCCTTGGAGAGTCTGGATAAATAAACTGAGGAATACAACTGATGCAAGGAAAAGAAATTCCAGGGAAAGATGAACAGAGACAGACGAAGCGATGACATTGTAGGAACAGCAGAGGAATTTCCCAGTGGAAAACCAGAGAGAAGGAGGTAGTGGGAATAAACATCCAAGATGCTGAAAATTACTATTAATTTCCAGCCTCACTTTATTCCCAGCTTGTTTATTCCCATTTGTTCTTGTCCCAGCACTGGCCTTGCACTGGCATAGCTCTTCCCTCCCCGATTTTCCCTCTCCAAGGTATTTTTAGAGAGCAACACATCTTTTCCAGGCTCAACCAGACCCTCCCAGCATTCCCACTTCTTCCGGGATTTCTATCCACCTGATCCCCAAAATTCCAGCTTTTTTTGGATGTGGAGCACAACCTCTGTTGTGCCAAAGGAGAATTTCTCCCATGTCATTAGCACTGGATTAACCCCCCTGGAATTAACTTTTATATCCTATTGCATCCTGCTTTTCCATGATTTTATCACACCGTCCACGTCCTTCTCCTGGAATTTCATTGTTTCCAGTGGATGAATCCACAGCTATTCCCGTTATCAGTCTCTGAATTGGCACTATTAAATTTCAGTTTATTTTTGTCCCTCCTGAGCTTAAGGTCACCCAAATTTTCCTGTGGATTTATACCAAGAATCTTCTAAATTTTCCTGGAAGATTTTCAACCTCTGGATTGTGGAATAATCTTGGATCCTGTCCTCTCCATCGAATGCAGGGCAAACATCAGGAGTGCAGGAGGATTTTCCTCTCCTCTGGAAAAGTCTGGAATTAGATGGATAAGGAGCAACGGGTCAGGGGCATTTTAGCTCTGGCACAAAAATTCCCTGCTCCAAACTTGGATCAAGGCAGGACAGGACAAATTCCGAAAAGTCTGCATTAGCCACTGGAAAAGGGGAGATTTGGGTGGGATAATGGGAAGGAATTCCTGGCTGGGAGGGTGGGGAGGGGCTGGGATGGAATTCCCAGAGAAGCTGTGGCTGCCCCTGGATCCCTGGAAGTGTCCAAGGCTGGGTTGGATGGGGCTTGGAACACCCTGGGATAGTGGGAAGTGTCCCTGCCCACGGAATGAGAAGATCTTTGAGGTCTCTTCCCACCCAAACCATTCCATGATTCCATGATTTCCATCCTCCAGGACACACTGCTGAGATCCTGGAACCCTGAGAGCTCTGGGCTCCCTGTGGCACAGGGAATTCTCCCTTTCCAGGTGAGGAACCTGAAGTTTTCCCTTTGGAAATCTCGGAGGCATCAAAATTCCCACCCCACCTGGTCTCCCTTTTTTTATCTGCCAAAATTCCGCCAAAAAAGCAACTCAAAATTCAAATTAAAGTGTTTTGACTTTTTTTTTTCCTCCTTTGTAAAATATTTTTGGGGTAGAAAATGAATTTGTTTTTTGAATTTCCTTTGGGAACAACCTCTTTTTAAACAGAAATGCTGGAATTTCCCATTGGATGGGAATTCGGAGTTACAAAAAGATGTTCTTACACAGGTCCTTGTTAGAACATAAACGAGGAAAAGTCCAAAAGGTCCGAGAAGTTCCATATCTCATGGAATTCCCGCTGGATGGGTTCAGTTTTTCTTGGATTTCATGAAAATAAATCAATAATTAAAACAGCTGAGGCAGAGCATCATTTCCTGGTCACTCTGGAAAGGAGTTGTGGATCCTTACAAAATTTTATCCTGATGGAGGCAATTTTCCCATTTCCAGCAATTTTTTTACCATTTACTTCTCCACCCCTCTCCAGTAAATCCCAGTCCAGGGGTTGTGGTGCTGTTTTGGGGTGAATTTGGCTCTTTGTTGGAAGCTTTAAGCAACAGAATTCCAGAGTTTGGGATCCAGCAGCTCAGCCAGAGGTGATGGATGGACGGTTCCAAAGGCTTGGGTGTTCCATCTTCTCGGCCAGGACGTGTCCAGCATTCCCAGCCTGGAAATCATTCCCCCTTCCAGGGAACGGGGAAAGCAGGAACAGACTCCAGATAAGGCCCTGTTACCTTTTCCCACTGTTTTCTTGGAACAAAGATATCCATCTATTCCAAGCCTTGACTTATCCCACTCTTTGCCGAGTTCTTTCCAACCACAGTTCTGGGTTTGGTTTCTTCTCATCCATCTTTTTTTTATTTTCCCTTTAATTTTTTTTTTAACCTTTTAACCGTCACCCTTCCTTGCTCCTCTCTCATTTCCTCCCCCCTTTCCCTCCCCCAAAAAAAGGGAATTTAAATTCCAAGCGGTCATGGATGTCAAAGCAGTGGGAGCGGCTCCAAAGACACTTTTTGGGGAGTTCATCCAGAGGTCAAAGACGTTGGCAGCAGGACAAGGCAGAGGAAAAATCCTCCCCAGTCCCTGCTGTGTCATCCTCATCCCACTTGGCTGGAGTGGGAAGGGACCGGAGAGGGGCAGGAATGGTTGGGTCCAAAGCCTCGGGATAAAAAGCCATCTCCAAGCCTTTGGCTTTGGCCACTGGAATTTTGGGGTGGCCCAGGAGGAGAGGGAATGGGAAGGGCAGGCAGGAGAGGGAACAAGGAGGAGATTCCGGACGGATGCAGCGGCTGCAGCAGCGCCGTGGGATGGGAAAAGGGAAGAGCAGGACATAGGGAATATCAGGATGGAGGAGATGGTGGAGGGGACCCCTGGGGATGGGTCCCTGCTGGCCAAGAGTTTGTGCAGGTCCAAGCAATTTCCTGGCCTGCTCCTCCACAGGTCAAAAATTGGGATGTTCCCAGTTTCCATCAGATTATCCATGCCTGGAAGAGGAGGGAGGCACAGCTGCAGGTCAGCAGGGAGAGTGGTTCCCTCTCCAAGGAGCAGAAAACATGGAGAAAGTCTGGGAAAACCAACAGCTCGTGGAAAGGTGGAGCTGTCTCACTCCAAAGAAGCTCCCAGGAAATCATGGAGTCATGGAATGGTTGGGGTTGGAAGGGAACTTAGAGCCCATCTCATTCCAACCCCGACACCTCCCACTATCCCAGGTTTCTCCAAGCCCTGTCCAGCCTGGCCTGGGACACTTCCAGGCCTCTATACCTGGTTAGTCCCATATCCAAGGAAAATATCCCTTTTGTGGAGTTTTTCCAAGGTATTTCACTCCATATTGGTGGACAACATCAGTTATTCCATGTTTATCCAGGACCATGCATTGTCTTTATGGACATCCCCTCCTCAACTGGGAATTTTTTACGTGACCATCCAGCACTTTAAGATCTGCTCCAAATTCCTCTGTGTTTTTCCATCCAGATTTTTCCTGGTTGCTCAGGAGACCTGGTAGTTCCATCAGGAGATGTTTTCCTGGCTGACAATGCTCCAGCTCCTTTGGAAAAGCTCAGCCTGTTTATCTCTCATGGAACTGCTTGGAGAGGGGCTCCAGGTTTGGGTCTGGTGGGAATTGAGTGAAGCAGGATGACTTTATCTGGGATAGCTGGAATTCCAGAAGTGCATTTCAGTCTAGACTTCTCCATCATCTCGGAATGCCAGGTGATCACATCATTCCTTTGATCCAAGCCTCCTTCCAGACCTCTGGGAACAGCAGCTCATAAATCAGGGACAAACCAGGATAAACAGCCACACACCCTCTGTCACCTCTCCTGAAATCCACTCTCCTCATTAAGCATGGAAAAGTTCTTGGACTTCCTGCAACACACGGGGGGAAGCTCCGTGGAGACTCTTGGATTTGTTCTGAAGGAGCAAGAAGAGAAAGTCCTGGAGTTTTGGAATTTTTCTGCCTGCTATTAATAATAATAATCCATAAATCAGCAGGGCCGAGGGGTCACCCAGAGTCTGTGGCCTGGCTCTGGGAGAGGCTCCCGTGTGGGTGTGGGAACCTCTGGAAAAGGCCTCTGGAAACAATGAAGGAGGCAGGAATTATGGTTTTTTGGCAGAAACGAGTCAACAGCTCCATCTTAAAAAAAAAAAAAAAAAAAGGAAAAACTCCACCGAAATAGATCCTTGAAAAAATAAATCCAAGAACATTTTTTTCTCGATTCCAAAAATAAACCCTTGGAAGACCCAGAGTTTGTTTTTAAAGGGGTTTTTTCCTCCCCCATCCTTCCATTTGAACATCCAAGTTCTGGGAGTTCTCCTTAGAAAAAAATGTCCCGTTTTGTCCAAGCATTGATGGTAAAAAGCAGATGGAAGACTGGGAAACTCCAGGAATTGGGAATGGGATCGTCAGCCTGGACACTGTCACCTCAGCCAGCCCAGCTCAGCACGGCTTGAGGAGGTGGTCCCGGGTTGTGTTCCTTGGAAAGATCCCTCTGGAAAGACCTTCAGGGAATCATGGAATGGTTTGGGTTGGAAGGGACCTTAAAGATCTTCTCATTCCAGCTCCATGGGCAGGGACACCTCCCACTATCCCAGGGTGCTCCATCCTGGCCTTGGACACTTCCAGGGATTCAGGAGCAGCCACAGCTTCTCTGGGAATTCCATGCCAGGGCCTCCCCACCCTCCTAGCCAGGAATTCCTTCCCAATATCCCATCTATCCCTGCCCTCTGGCAGTGGGAAGCCATTCCCTGTGTCCTGTCACCCCAGGCCTTTGGAAATTGTCCCTCTCCAACTTTTTCGTGGCTCCCTCCAGGCATGATCTCCCTGAAGGAATGTGAGCAGCTTCATTCCAACCACATCCCGTGATTCCCTGCTGGGATCTCCCTGGAGCAGGAAGGGGCATGGATTGAGGCCGTGCTTCGGCCTGTGGATGTGGAGTTGCTCTGGCAAGTCCCAAAAGCGGGAATCAGTTGGAATTTTGCACCCAAAATTAATGCACAAAGGAACAGGCCTTAAGCGGCGAGGTGGGGATTTTAGGAGCTGTTTCTTTAGGGCTCCAAAGCCTGGCTTAAAGGAAATACAAGTCCTAAATCCTAATCCTGGGCCTCTCCAGTCCTTTTGTGCTCCCTTAATCCCAGGATCAGCACGCTCCTCCCGCTCCGGAGGATGTGGAAAAGATGAAGATATTAAAGACAGCGGGGGGCTTGATATAACAGTGGAGGCCAAGGATCTGGAGCAGGAGCAGGAATAAAAGAAATTGGATCATAATTGAGGGGGAATTTTGCCAGCAGTGTTCCTTGGCAGGATCCTGGCATTTGGGATGGCGGGCTTCCCCTCACCTTCCCAAATCCCGGGGGATTTGCGGATGCGGAACGAGCCCTCTCCAGTTCTCCGGCTCTTTTCTGTTTCCTCCTGCTGCTCCCGGCAGGTTTCCCGATGGCTTGGAAATCTCTGGGCACGCACTGGAGCTTCTATATTTGCTCTCAGCCCCTGCCAAGATCAGCATTCCCACTCTATGGAAAAATATCCGTCAACCGGATATAAAGGAATGGTGCGAGGAAGTAGAGCTGTGTCAAGGCAGCACAAATACATTGTAGAAAAAAGTTGGCATCTTTAATTTTTCCATCTGCCAAAATTTTTTTTTTTTTTTTTTTAATCCAGGATAACATTCAGGATCCTTGGAATTCTCCTGATTTTAATTCAAATTATTTCCAGAGGCTGCTGGGATAGGGATGGGCAAACTTCAAACAGGTCTGGGAGCATTCCAGAGAAACATCTCGGGGTTCAGGTGCTTATCTGGAATTCTCCACCTGATCCAAGGATTAGAGCCTGAGGGAGTGGGAAAGGGACACAGCATTCCCAGTCTGGTGACAAGGTGGGGACCGGTCACAGGTTGGACTTGATGATCCTGGAGAATTTTCCAACCCAATGATTCTGGGATTCTGGGATTTTTCTCCTGCTGACCTAAGGCTGGGCCCTGTGAAGTGCTGAGCACTGGAGCAACTCCGTGCGCTGATGGAGCTGAAGGAACAGGAATGATTTCAGGGAATTCTTGAATCCCTCTGACATCGGACCACGGCCGCTGAGAGCAGAGCAGGAATGAGGTCAATGCAATTCCAAGAAGCTGGAAAAAGGTTTAAACCAGGAGATTAAACCACATTCCTCTGCTCTGGCCCCTCCAAAATCCTCTGGAATTCCCTAAAAATCAGCAGGACGATGGTGGCAGGGGGAAGTCAGCAGGGGGGACACAAGGGGAGGTGGTTGGAGTGTGACATCCATTCCAAGGGGACAAGGACAATAAATCCCACAGGTCTGGGCTCTCCCAAAGCTCACAGGGGTTTGGGTTCATCATGGATCAACCCCGCTGCAATCCGTCTCCAATTCATGTTCCCATGGGAAGCACAAAAGATCGGGAATCCACATCCACCTCCATCCTCTCCTTGTTTAGACTTTCCCCTTCAGGAGAAGTCCCTTTGACCCGAATTCTCACCCCAAATCTCCTGATAAATACACTTGGACAATCTGGCCGCTTCCTTTGATCCCGAATTGATTCCTGCTCTGGCCCATGGAGATTTGGAGACTTCCAGAGGTTGGAATGCAAGGAGATTTTGATTTCAGGTTGGAAAAATTGCCCACGTTGCTGCTGGAAATACAGGCGGCCTCGTGGAATTCCCAAGGTGCAGGGACCTCGGTCCATGTTGGGTTGGACATCTGGACTATGTAGAAATGGGAGAGACATCTCTGAGCCCATAATTTTCCAAAAAAAAAGTAGGATTAGTAGGGAAAGGCTGTATTTTCCTCCAGAGGCCTCGTTTTCCTCACATCCTTCTGGAATAGGAATGAGTCTCGTGTTTGAAAGTTTTCCTTTGTTTTCCCCTGACCCCAAGTCCGATGTCATAAATCCCCCATTTTTAAAAATTCCTTGGGGATTTCTCCATTAATTTTTGAACTGGTGCAGTTCCCAATTTTTGCTGCCACTGAATCATCCCCACAATTTTTTTCATGATATTTCAGGAAGAATTGGGATTAAGCCAAACAGGAAACATGGATGAGGTTTAACACCTCTGCCAGTGCCTGGGAACTGGACATCCTAATAATAATTGTGATAATCATGGAATCATGGAATGGTTTGGGTTGGACGGGATCTTAAGGACCATCTCATCCCACCCCTGCCATGGGCAGGGACACCTCCCACTATCCCAAGTTGTTCCAAGCCCCATCCAACCTGGCCTTGGACACTTCCAGGGATCCAGGGGCAGCCACAACCTCTCTGTTCCACCCTTACATAAAGAATTCCATCCCAATATCTCATCCAACCCTTCCCTCCTCAGCTCCAGGCCATTCCCCTTGTCCTATCTCTCCATGTCACCCTGAAACCTCCCTCTCCACTGAAAAATCCCAGGCTTGGCCCGCTGGGAACCTCAGGAAAAGCACAGCAAGGAGGTGAACTGAGGATCTGGGAGCAGCAGCAGCATCTAGGTAGGAAAAAGGCAATGAAAAGTCGCATTCCCTGAGCCAAAGGTCTGAGCCAACGATCCAACCGGGAGCGCTGACCCGGAGCCGCCGTACAGAAGCTCTCCCTGAAAACCTGGCCCGGCTACTGAGGAAGTTCTTTCCTTTCTTTCTGGGAGAATCTTAATGGACAAAGAGATTCCAGATGGCAGGCGGCCACCTGCCACCGGGATTAACGGTCCGGGCGGGACGCAAAAGCCTTGGGAAGAGCGCTCCCTGATTGTTCCTGCACACACGGAAGCAAACAGGCTCCCAGCTCCTTGGAGCTCAATCCTCACCTTATTACCTTTCTGGGAATTCGGGAAGCATTACCCAGCATCCTCCTCGCCGCAGCTCTCTCTTGAAAAACAATCTGCTTTGGAGCTCCGTGTCCCCTAAAGTGCCTGTATTCCTAGGATTTCACTTGGAACGGCAACATTTGGAATCCATTATCCAATCATTCATTTCCTCTGCTTTTCCCCCAGCTTGGAATGCCTCGCGCTGGATCCCGGCACTCCGTGGTCCAAGCAGCTCCACTCCACCAGTTTTCCTTCAGCTCCATCATTTTTTTCTACTCCAGAAGCCTGTGTTTGCTTTGAGCATGGATCCAACGGTGTGTCCTGGCTGGAAAATCCCAGAACAAGACCTGATTCTCCTGATTGTCCTACCCCAGCCTGGCCTCTGCCTCATCCAACCCCACAGAATTCCTAAAAAAAGTACTACCTGAGGAGAAGAGTCTGGAAAAAAAACCTAGGAAAAAAAAAAAGAAAGGAGATTTTCCCCTCTAAAAATAGGAAGGAAATTTATTCCTGGTGTTCTGGGGAGAAACCCAACGTGGGGCTGAGAATCAAGGTCGTAAAATCATGGAATCGTGGAATGGTTTGGAAGGGAATTTAAAGATCATCTCATTCCATGCCCTGCCATGGGCAGGGACACCTTCCACTGTCTCCAACCCGGCCATGGACACTTCCAGGGATCCAGGGGCAGCCACAGCTTCTCCGGGAAATCCATTCCAGGGCCTCCCCACCCTCCCAGGAAGGAGTTTTTTCCTAATTTTTAATGACAAGTTGTGTTCACACAGGCTCTGGTGGTGGTTGGGATAATGTGCTCAGAGTCTGATCCATTCCATTCCATCCCATCCCATCCCATCCCATCCCATCCCATCCCATCCCATCCCGAGATTCCACAAGGTGAATAAACTCCAAACCTTTCAGGAAAATTGGAACGTGCTTCCTCCATAAAACAAAGAGTTGGAAGCTCCAGTTATCCAAGGAACAATATTGGATAAGAAGGTGCCATTTTTCCTCAAGGACAGAACCTTTCCTCTAGGCCTGGATGAGGGGACCAGTCCAAACTTGGGATCATCAGAATTCCAGGAGTGAGGTCTCTTGTGGATCAGCTGTGCCCGGAGCAGCTCCAGACACTAAAATTGGGCCCTAAAAAGAGGGAACACAGAAATATTGGCTCTCAGTGTCCCTGATTGTAGGGATTTTACACCTCATGGATCCCATTCCTAAAGGAGAGGTGGAAAACAGGGAAAGAGGAGGAATGGTGACCCAACTGGAAGCCAACTGCCTGGGATTTTCTGGAAAACACTCTCCATCCAACCATTCCATATCAATGCCACAGTGGATTTGAAGACAGTGCAGGAGCCAAATTGTTTCCCAGGTGGACCAAAGAGGAGAAAAGAGGGATTTAGGGAAAATATTCCCATCTAAATTAATCCAGAGTTGTGGATCATAGACAAGGAACTGTAGGCATTTGGTTAAATCTCATCCATAGTTTGCTGAAACACATGGATCACTTCCCTGCTTGAAACTTCCAAGGATTTTGCCACGGCAGCCCTTGGAAGTTTAACTGGGCTGCAAATCTTGGCCTGAATTCTGGGGGACACTGACTTGGGAATTTTGAGGAACAGAAAGCAGATGCATCATGGTTTCACGGAAAAAATGGGATTGAGGGATGCAGGAGACTTGAGGTGTCTCCTTGGATCTTCCACAGGGTCACTGCAAGGCCTTGGATTGGATCTTTCCTCTTGCAGGACATTTGTGGAAGGAATATCACGTTTTCCTTTAGCTCCCTGCTGGAAAAAGGGTGGGAAAAGATCCATTAATTCTTTTCCTCCTCGTTGTTCTGGGCTGAAAAATCTTGGAGATTTTCTGGGTGGAGGGAGGATGAACGGGAAGAAATTCCATGGAATTATGGATCCCTGGTTTGTGAGGAACCACAGGCTGGGAGAGGAAGGTTGGAAGTCTGAAAGGGAAGACACAAAAATTAAGGAAATCTTCCATTTCCAAGAAAGTGAAGACACTGAAAATAAGGAAGTTTTCATTTCCAAGAAAGCAAAGACACCAAAAATAAGGAATTTTTCCATTTGCAAGATCTACAGAAACCTCTTCAGGACCTGGAACATTTGTCACACACACAGAATTCCTGAGCAAAGGAACAACAACTGCAAAATCTGGGAATAATGGGATGAAACATCTCTCCAGGTAAAATTGAAAGGACCAGAAGCAGAAGCACATTTTGCTGCTGCAGCTGCAGCGGAACCAAATCCTGAAGTTTTAGGGATTAAATTCCCTAAGTTAATTCCTGTCCTCCTCGTTCTTCTGGGCTGCAAAATCTTGGAGATTTTCTGGGTGGAGGGAGGATGAACGGGAAGAAATTCCATGGAATTATGGATCCCTGGTTTGTGAGGAACCACAGGCTGGGAGAGGAAGGTTGGAAGTCTGAAAGGGAAGACACAAAAATTAAGGAAATCTTCCATTTCCAAGAGAGCAAAGACACCAAATATAAGGAATTTTTCCATTTCCAAGATCTACACAAACCTCTTCAGGACCTGGAATATTTGTCACACACACAGAATTCCTGAGCAAAGGAACGACAACTGCAAAATCTGGGAATAATGGGATGAAACATCTCTCCAGGTCAAGTCGAAAGGCCCAGAAGCAGAACCACATTTTGCTGCTGCAGCTGCAGCGTAACTGAATCTCGGGGTTTTAGGGCCAGTGGAAATTAAGCTTCAAATTAAGCTTCCAATTCAGTGGAATTCCTGGCAAAATTCCACGTGAGAGGTCATGAAATAAAGGGTTGATGTAGTGCTGTCAGGAGGGAAAGGGTACAGCTGAATTTAAATCATATTTAGATTAAAAAGCCTGAGCATCGAAAATATTTTCATTTGAGCTTTACAGCACAATTAAGAACAGTTTAAGCTTTCAGTTCTGGTGGCTTTCACTCAGGCCTGTGGTTAACCAGAGGCTGGAGATAAATTCCCATTCTCTTGGCCTGGGAATGCCATCTCTCTGTTCGGATGGAGAATTATCCCTTCCTCTAAACAGCCCCCTTATCTTACAATCTGCAAATTGCAGGGGCTCCCACAGAAGGAAATCTTTTATTAAGCATTTTATTTTTCTTTGCTGCAGGCAGGCAGACTAAATAAACTCCGGCTCGGGCTTTGCACGGTGTCTCTGCCTTGGCCACATCCAAGAAACACAGACAATGCTGGTTTGCAGGAATGAAGGAATTTTAATAAAAACAACCCACTGCCCCCCCTCCTTGTCAACTCCTTCGGCTGGATTGTTCTAAAGAATTTATTTCATTACTATAAGTGCTGTTGACTTAGTGTTGGTTTCAGCACTTGGATTCTTGGATAGCCTGAATAAAATCCCGTTTTCCAAGATAAATACATTATGCAAAGTATGACCTTCATGCCTGCGCTGATCCGTCTGCCGGCTCCGGCTGCTTCCTCCTTCCGAGGGGCTCTGGGAGCTCGGAGCTTTGGAGTTTCGGAGCTTTTTTGTTTTGGGTCGAGCTGGTGAAAGAACTGCAAACAAGGCAGAGCATGGGGAAAATAAAAATAGAAAAACTGGAGCCCATTCCCGCTGGAGGCAGAGGCAGGGAAATGGCATCTGGGATGGAGTGGAAATGCTGCTTCCATGGATGTCCAAGGCTCCAAAGGTTTTGCCCTGCCAAATGGAAGTTTGTGCGGTAGAAATGAGGCTCTGCTCTGCTAATTCCCTCTAATTCCCAGTTCTGACCTTCCAGGGAGGTGGAAATTTCCAAGGGGATTATCCATCCCTGCGAGGACAGAGGGAAAAGGGAGAGCTGCTTTTTTTTGGATGCAGGGAAAGGATAGAAAGGACCAGGCCTTGTGCTTCTCAACAGTTTGGGTTGGGTGTCCTCACATCCCTGGAATCGCTTTTCCCAGCTGGAATCACTGGATATCACAGGGCCACAAGGACTGACCTGTGCTCTGCTCCGTGTGACACCATAAAACCAGGAAATCCATGGATAATTTAGCTTGGAAAAGCTCTCCAAGCCCGTGGAGTCCAACCATCCCCCAGCACTGCCAAGGCCACCACTGACCATGTCCCCAAGTGCCACATCCATGGCTTTAAAATCCCTCCAGGAATGGGGACTGCACCCCTGGGAAGCTTGTTCCAGGGCTGGACAACTCTTTCCATGAAGAAATTTTCCCAAATATCCAACCTAAACCTCGCCTGGCACATTTGAGGCCATTTCTTCTTGTCCTAAATGACAAGATTATTCCTCATCTCAGAGAATTTTGCGGGATATTTTTAGGAAAATCTCCCTTTGCCTGATACAAACCACTGCCTCTTCCTGATTGGTTTCCAATTCCTTTCATCACAGGATTCCAGCCTGGATTTGTCCTTGATCCTAAGAACTCCCAAACAATCCGGTGTCAGCTTCTGTCATCAGATCCCGACTACTCCAGGCAAACTCCAAGAGCTTCGGTTTCTCCTAATGAGCCTGAGCCTTAATGAGCCTCTAACTTGATATTCCCTCTAAATGAAAGAAGATGGAGAGGGGATGGCGGAAAAGCAGGAAAAAATGAGGAATGCTTCTCAGTGTGGCGTGGTTAAGAGGAGGAGCTGAAATCCTAGAATTTCTTCGTTTCCAACACTTTTGATCCAAGGGCCAGGAGCTGAGGGATGTGACTCCAGCTGACTTCCCCAAATCCACGTGGACAGGTCCAGGCCTGGAAAATGATCCATTGGAGCAGCCTTTCCTCCTCGTCTTCCCATCCCCGACCCTCTGACTCACTGCTTTCCCATCCAACAGCCTTTCCTCATCCATATTTGCCCTTTCAAACCCAATTTTCCCGATTTCCCAGAAAACAGAGCCTCTCGCTCAGTCGAGCTCGGCTCCTGGAACCTCGGCTTGTTCAATCCAGCACAACTTTAGGAAGGAATAGGCACAGGAAGGGAAGAGGACGATTGGATCCAAGAGAAGAATCATATCCAGTAAAAATCACAGTAAAAACAAGTGTGGGTAGGCAGAACATGAATCAGAGTTTGGCCTGGAAAGCAGCTTCCACCTCCTTCTACTTCGGGAAAGAGAGAATTTGGATAACTGGGAGCGGCCACTGGAATTTTACTTCATGTCTTGCCGGAAGGAAGACCCTAAAATGAATCCTGGCAAACCAATCCAGCACAAACTGAGGAGAGGAGTTGGTCTGAAATCTCTGACGGCGCTTTCTGGAAAACTGAATTTGTGCGGAGATGTTTCCCACCCTAAAATCCCACCCTAAAATACTTCTTTCCTTAATTCCACTTTCTGGAAAACTGAATTTCTGTGGAGATGTTTCCCACCCTAAAATCCCACCCTAAAATACTTCTTTCCTTAATTCCACTTTCTGGAAAACTCAATTTGTGTGGAGCCATTTCCCACCCTAAAATCCCACCCTAAAATACTTCTTTCCTTAATTCCACTTTCTGGAAAACTGAATTTCTGTGGAGATGTTTCCCACCCTAAAATCCCACCCTAAAAAGCTTCGTTCCTTAATTCCACTTTCTGGAAAACTCAATTTGTGTGGAGCCATTTTCCACCCTAAAATCCCACCCTAAAATACTTCTTTCCTTAATTCCACTTTCTGGAAAACTGAATTTCTGTGGAGATGTTTCCCACCCTAAAATCCCACCCTAAAATGCTCCTTTGCTGAATTCCTCTGGAATATGAGCCGTAGGAGCAGTGGTTTTTATGGAAAGGTTTTCAGGGATGGGCTGGATGAGCTTGGAAGAGGTTCCATCTTTTTGGACTCCTCACCGACTTGGTTCTGCTCTCCCAGGTTCTACCAACTCCGGGGTGTAACCACCAGGTGTAACCACAATCCCTTCGGAGCAGGATGTTGGGAGCGGAAAACTCGGAGCAGAAAGGCCTCAAAGATCATTTCATGTCCTTACAAAACACAGCAACAAAATTTGCCTTGGAAAAGCAGGAAAAATCAGGGGGCTGAGTAGAACAATCCGTGGCTTAATGCACTAATGATCTTAATTAATGATCTTCCAACACGGATGCAGGACAACCATGGACTTTGGGGTGTCTCATGCTCCAGTTTGGCAGATCCTTGGTGCCAGCCCAGGATTAATCCAGGTGATGGAGCAGCCCTGGGAGAAGGGTTTGGGATGTTGGTGGATGAGGCTGGACCTGCCCCAGCCAGAACCCCCCATGCCCTGGGCTGATCCCAGCGTGGGCAGCAGGAAAGGGGGGAATTCTGCCCCTCTGCCCCCCCAGGTGAGACCCCACCTGCAGAGCTGCTCCAACTCCCAGATCCCAACTTCAGGAGGACGTGGAGCTGCTGGAGAGAGCCCAGAGGAGCCCCGGAGCTGCTCCAGGGCTGGAGCCCCTCTGGAGCCAGCCTGGGAGAGCTGGGAATATTCACCTGGAGAAGGAAAAGCTCCAGGGAGAGCTCAGAGCCCCTGTCAGGGCCTCAAGGGGCTCCAGGAGAGCTGGAGAGGGACTGGGGACAAGGGATGGAGGGACAGGACACAGGGAATGGCTTCCCATTGGAAAAGGGGAGATTTGGGTGGGATATTGGGAAGGAATTCCTGGCTGGGAGGGTGGGGAGGCCTTGGCACAGGGTGCCCAGAGAAGCTGTGGCTGCCCCTGGATCCCTGGAAGTGTCCAAGACCAGGCTGGATGGGGCTTGGAGAGCCCTGGGACAGTGGGAGGTTTAAGGTCTCTTTCAGTCCAAGCCATTCCATGATTCCATGATGATTCCCCATGAATGAGGCCGGTCTGGATGTCGTGCAGTTGGTCACCCACTGCTTTGGGTCGGAAATTCCCTCAGCAGTGTTAAACATTTTCTCATCTTTCCATTACAAATTTAATCCTTTCAATCCTGAATTTCAGCTCCTTGGACCAGGCTTAGGAATTCCATCCTGGGAACATTTCAGTATTCTGAATGGGACTCTTGTGACACATCCAGGGCTCATTCCTGCCTGGATAATTTTTCCTTCCAGTGCAAACCCTGACCTGTTTTCTGAGCTGAGGGAATTGTCCAGGAGCAGATGTCCCAAGCAGCCATTCCCAAAGTTCTTTGCCTCCACGTTCATTCCGAGGGAGAGGCTTTTTGGGAGTGACATTCAGGGATGACCAAGATATTCAGAAATTATCAATGATTTTTAGGCACTTTCACTTAAAATTCCCAATTCCCTTCAATTTTAAAGCTTCATCTCAAACACTTCAGAAAAATTCAGGGTTTTTCTAAACAGTTTTGCTTCCCAACATGACCAAACCAAATCTCTGGAAACTTTGGAATATATTGATTAATATTGACACAAGGTGACCAACAACAAGAAACCTTAAAAATCCCCAATCTGAGCAGATCAGGCTCTTTTTAGAGGAGGTCTCCTGTTAAAAGGAGCCTTGTTCCTGCTGGAATTGTCATCCTGTGGGATTTAAAATCAAAATTGTGTCCACTCGTCATTCCAGTCTTGTGGCACTTGGATTTCCTCAGGAGAAGAACAAACAAATTTTTACAAGTGGGATTTTTCCAACATGGAGCCCTCAGCAATCTCCACACCTTTGCTCCACTAAACAATTTTCAAATTCCAAAAGGATCTTCCTTAAACAGGAGCAGGTGAAATCAGTCCTGCCTGAATCATCCATGGATATTTGCAGGCATCCAAACAGGTTTCCAGGTGGGAATGGGGAACATTCCTCTTTCAGGCACGGAATGAACCGGATCAGAACAATTTATGGAGTTTTTATTCCACTTCCCAGCTGGATCTGCCCTTGCACACAGAAGTCTGGATTAGGACATAAAGCCCTCAAAGCCACCAAAGGAGAGGCTGGAGGGAATCCCAGCTCCGTTGTGTGCTTTGCCAAAGGGACCAGAGGTCTGGAATGACACCAACATCCCGTTCTATCCGTGGCTCCTTCGCTCTGTGGTTCCCAAACATCCAGAAGGTTCTCAGAGACTCGCTGGAATCAGAGATGGAAAAGACCCATTCCGCTGGCCCACTCGGTCCTTCCGCTGACCCCGGGGTTTTCCGGACTCTGAGGCCCCAGGGATTTTTCCCGTCCCCCTCTGGAAGACCTCAAGTCAAGGGGCTTCCACCTTTCCACCACTCCCACTGGGAAACCATTCCAAAGCTCCACGCAGATCCACTGACAAATATTTTCCTCAGAGCCTATCCAAGTTTCTTTTTTTTTTTTCCACTTCGTTTCATCTCAGGACCCTGCTCCTGAAAATCCTTCTGGTCCTGCCCCCGTGGGTTTGGAATCTTGGGTGTCTTTGGATGTGTGGATGTCTGTATGTGGTGTCATCACATTCCTTGTTGTCCATGACCTTGGGACAGACAAGGAAGGTGGAGGGGCTTCCTTCCCTACAAATCCCTGGAGAGGCTTGGCCACGGTGATTAAAAGCCGTAGTTCCAGCGGGGCTCTTTGGGAATGGTGTTCCCAGGAGTGGGAAGTTCTCCCAAAGGGATTATGGAAAGGACCACAGGCCTGTTCCCCTCTGTCCAGCAAACTCCTGTGGCCAGACAGGGAATAAAACCCTGGACGTGGAAGGAATCACCTCACAGTGATGACATCGAGCAATCAGAGTTTATCAGAGAATCATGGAATGGTTTGGATTGGAAAGGACATTAAGGATCATCCCCTTCCACACCCTGCCATGGACAGGGATATTTGGATTAGACTGGGTTGCTCCAAGGCCCATCCAACCTGGATTTGGACACTTCCAGGGATGGGACATCACCAGCTTCTCTGGACAGTTTAAATTCCAGCTTTAATTCTCCCACAAGTTTGTCCTTTTCCTCCTGTGCTTCATTTCCTTGTGGAAAACCGACGAGGATGTCCATGACCTGGACTCCAATTCCCACCAGACTCTGCGGGAATGCTGCTGCCGGCACAAAGAAACCTCTCAACTCCACACACACCCAGCATCCCGCTTTTCCAGTGGCTTCTCGGGAGAGTCAAACTTCCCCTCGCAAATCTGGGAAAGGAAGGATCTGTCGAAAAATGTTATCAGTGGAAATATCCGGAGCCATCGGAGATATGTGGACACCTAATTTCCAAGTATTTCCTTGCGAGCTGAGCAACCAAATTCCTTTGGCATCTTTGGGAGTGATCTGAGCTCCAGAATGCAAAACTGCTCTCCAAGAAAGGCTCGGGACACGGACTTGGGACTTTCAGGCTGGGGCAGGGGAGTGGGGAACAGCCTGACACGGCTGTTTTCTTTTCCAACAACAGCCGCCTCCCGCAGGTTTGGGATAAAGCCGCGGAATCCTGGGGTGCCGCGGGCCTGCGTGGAGCCCTGGCCCGGGAATTTTCTTGCTGGGAGCGTGAGTGGGCTGGAAGAAAAATACACAAGTGCTCCGGAGGAGTAAACGATAAACAATCCTTAAAAAAACACTCCAGCCACAGCCGTGCCCGCGCTTCCCGAGGCCAGGCCGCCGCGGGGAGCGGGATGAGAAGGAACCTGCTGGGACTCCGGCCGGAGAAGGCAGGAGTGACACGGCTTAGCAGGGAGAAGGAACTTGAGGAATGGGCGAAAGCTGTGAGCGATGCATCCATGGAAAGGGAATGCGCTGCTCCGGCCAAGTTCACTGCCAGGGCTGCCTGCACAGCTTCCAGCTGAAGCTCTCCCGCTCGGAGAAAGAGGATTTGTCTTTTCGAATGGAATTTTGTCCCCCTGGCTTTCTGACCTCCTGAATTCCACCCTCCCCCCCTCCCCAGCTGGAGCATCTCCAGCGTTGCTCTTGATGCTGCCTGTGTCCTACCTGATCCACGTTTTGCCGTGGGCTGTTTGGAGCCAGGGTTGGGAATGCGTTATTCCAGAGGCTGGGATGTGACACCTGAAACCTGGGCGCTGTGTGGGGAGGGTTTCCTGCCTGACTGCTGACACAGAGGGACCAGCTCTGAGCAGGATCAAACACAACCTTCAGCACCCTCTCTGTGTCCCAAATCCCCCTTTTCCTCAGGAGCTCTGGGGAAAAGAGCTGAGGTTTACCCTGAGGTTATTCCTGAGGTTTTCCCTTCCTTTTTCCATGGCTGAGCCTGTGGGAAATCCCTTTAATTTGCTGTCCTTGAACACTCTGGGATCTGTTTTTCAGCCTCGTGAGTTCAGGAGCTGAACCATCATTTTAGAGGAAAAGGATGGATGAGATGGAAAAGGATATCAGGGAGCAGTTGGAGATAATGATCCTCGTGGATCATGGAATGGTTTGGTTTGGGAAGGAGCTCAAATCTCACCTCATTCCACCCCCTGCCACGGGCAGGGACACCTTCCACTATCCCAAGTTTCTCCAAGCCTCATCCAACCTGGCCTTGGACACTTCCAGCCACAACTTCCCCATATTCCCAGCTAAGCAGCTCCCACTTCTTTATGAGGTGGTTATTCCCCAGGGTGTCATTCCTTAATTCCAGGAAGATTTCCTCAATGCTCAACCTGAGTTTCCAGGCTCCAGCTCCAGGTTCACTCCCAAATCCTTTCCCGTTGTACTTGTCCAATTATTACACTGGAGTCACAGGCCACACTTCCACAGTGTTAATTCCCAGGATTCCAATTCTTTTGGCTGTTGGGAGGCCTGGCACAACTTCCACTTTTCCCAGATCTTCTGCTCTCACCCCAGTTCCTCGGAGTTGTAAATACAGTTTCCTCCCTCATAACTCCGCTATTCCCAGCTCCACTGCTCTGTTTGCTTCTCATCCCATTCTCCATAAATTTCCCTACTTCTTCTCCACCAGGAGCTATTTTTCCAGGTTAATTCCTGATTTTTCAAACCCCTTTCCCTTCCCTTCCCCCCCCCCTTGTTTTTGTTTGTCTCTTTTCCTTGCTGATGGAATGTTGTAAGGAATTTCAGCTGTCTCAGTGTCCTGCCTGTCCTCTTCTCCTGAAACGTTGTCCAAAGCACATTTTTAAGGAGCTTATCCATGAATTCCAACCAAGGCTGGAATCTTTTCCCTCAAATCCTCGGCTTCCTCTGAGTATTCTTACTTGTTGCTTCCCACTTGGAGTTTCCCACCTCCTTTTTCCTCCCTGCCTTACCCTGGAATTACCTTTTGGTGCCCTGGCAGCTGCCTCAGCCTCAGGAAAATCACTCCCAGTGCCCCTCCAGAATGGATTTTCCTGGTGTTTTCCCACTTCAGGCTTCACTCCCCTCCCAGCCCTTCCCTTGCTAGAATTCCTCCCGTGCCAAACTCCTTTCTTCCAGCTAATTATTCCTTTATTCTTCGAGCCTACTATGCTGGAATCCTGCCAGGCTGCCCGATATTCCTTTTATTTGATTATTTTTTTTTCATCCATGTCTTTTTTTGATCCACAGTTTTCTGCTTTCTCCTCCCTCCTCTCACCTTCTGTTTTAACAATGCCGTGGATCACGTTCTCCCCACTGGATATTTTCCAAAAGACAGAAATTAAGGCAGAAATGTTCCATTGGCCGATTTTCCATCCCTTTTTTTTTCGTCTCCCCGAGGAGTTTAGCAGGGAGAGGTGAAGTCTGGTCAGTTATCCCAAGGCTCTTTTAGATGTTTTCCACTGGATACGAGCCCAGGTGTGCCCAGATGGGCAGGAATTCCAATGGCAGCCTGGCCTTCCTCCAAAATAATGTGGAAACAGGACCAGGGATTGCCTGTCCCTCTGTGCTGGCACTGCTGGGATGCCTCAAATCCCAAATTTAGTTCGGGGCTCCTCATGGCAGGATTGTCGTGGAGGGGCTGGAGCGTGTCCAGGGAAGGGAACAAAACTGGGAAGGGGCTGGATCAGCAGGAGAGGCTGAGGGAGCTGGGAAAGGGGCTCAGCCTGGAGCAAAGGAAAATCCAGAGGGATTTTTTCCCTCTCTGAAATTCCCTGACAGGAGGGGCAGCCAGAGGGGATTTGGAATCTGCTCCCAGGGAACAGGGACAGGAGGAGAGGGAACGGCCTCAGGCTGGGCCAGGGGAGGCTCAGGTTGGATATTGGGGAAAATTCCTCCTGGAAAGGATGGTCAGGCTTTCAATAATGGCTCTAAACTGCCAGAGGTCAGGGATAGATGGGATATTGGGAAGGAATTCCTGGCTGGGAGGGTGGGGAGACCCTGGCATGGAATTCCCAGAGAAGCTGTTGCTGCCCCTGGATCCCTGGAAGTGTCCAAGGCCAGGCTGGATGGGGCTTGGAGCAGCCTGGGATAGTGGGAATTGTCCCTGCCCATGGCAGGGATGGAATGGGATGATCCCAGAGGAAGCAGTTCATTCAAACACTTCCCTCATCCATTGATTTTGACAAAGATTTGAGTTTCTTCACAACAAAAATCTCCCAACACCTTAAACTTTGACAGATTTTGACGTTTCCACTGAAAAACTCTGATGCAGAAAAAGGAGGTTTTTTTGCTGTTAATTGAATTCTTTTTGTTTTCCTCCCCTTAACATTTTCCTGTTGCCAAAAATGAGAAAATTTGTTTTTCTTCTGTTTTTCTTTTCTTTTCACCAAAACCTCTCACACACTTGAAGTTTGGACACCAAATATTGTGAGGAAAACTGAGAGTCTTTGCATTTAATGACATTTAAAAGACTGAAAAGCGAGATTGATCCCATATCATCCCCACTCTGACCCAAAGAATATTTTTAGGATTTGTCTACCTAAGACCCTTAAATGCCAATAAAAACAGCGAGGAATCTCTCCATAAAAGGATTTTGCTTCCTCTACATTGTGAGTCAACAAATTTTGACCTAAAAAAAAAAAAAATACAATTCCTTCAGCTGTGGGTTGAATCCAAAAAGGTTTGGAGGAGTTTTCCTGGAGAGAAGAATGAATCCTTTAAAATTGCTTCCCCTGGGATGTGCCTCCTTCTCCATAGGCTGAGGCCTTTGCATTAAGGTTTGATGTCTTTCCAAAATACAGGATAAACAAAGATAGGGATAAAATGCTGGGATAAGGTCATCCCGCCTCCCAGGGACAAGGGATGAGGCGTTTAATTGTCAATTAATGGGTTTGTAAATAAATAAGTGAGACAGGCCTAAATAAAATCAAAAAATAAACAAACAGAGGCCCTCGGAATGACAGCAGGACTTGGATGATTCCCAGGAATTAAACCCTGAGGAGTTCTGCAAATGGAATTTGGGAAACAGCTCCTTTGGAAGGGAGCAGAAGGTGGGAAAGGTGGAATGATCCTGCTCCCCCTCCATGGTTCCTCTCTCCGTGGAGGGAATTCCTTAAACACCCCCAGAGCCGCTGCCTTTGGACACCTCGGTGATCCAAGAGCTCCCGGAGTGCTGAGCTCTGCTCCAGGGAGCTGGGATGGATTCAGTGGTGCTGGGACAGGTCCATCCTGACAGATCCAGCAGAGCTTTTCCAGCCCTGGATTAAATTGGCAGAATCATGGGATGGGCTGGAAGAGACCGCAAAGCTCATCCCATTCCAGCCCTGCCAGGGGCACCCCCACCACGATCCCGCTGCCACTTCCCATCCTCTTCCCTGAGAACATTCCCTCAGCCATGGAATATTGTTATTCTGGGAGAGGGAGGCAGTGGGGGAATGGGAAAGGGGCCTTGTGGGATGAAGGGATGAGCTTCTGGAATAAGGAGTTGTCACCTCCCGGTTCCTATGGATGAACCTGTTTGGATCTGGCCGGGACCCAACACCTCCCGTGCTCCATCCCTTGCAGAGCTTCCCGAAATGGAATTTCCTCTGATATTCCTTGCACAGCTGAACTCAAAAAAAAAGGCACAAAAGAAGCAGAAAGGAAAAAAAAATCTGGGAATCTTGAAAGGGATCGGGAATGTGTTGGCAATGCCATCAAACCTCAGCGTTGATGGATCTCCTCAAACTCTTCTTGGTTGTCCCTGCTCAGGTCTTGCAAACATTCCAAAGGTGGAAATACCTCCAGGAATCCATTGTTTGGGCATTGCTGAGGTGCCAGGTGAGTTTTCCTTCTTTTTCTCCTTCGTTCCCAGCAGAACGTGGTGCTCTGTGCAGGGAATTGGATTCCTGAGGCTGAGAAAACGCTTGGAATTTGACAATTCCATAAAACATCGGCGCTGAGGGATCCCCTCAAACTCCTCTCCTTGGCTGGCTTAGGTCAGATTGTCCTGCAGCCATTCCAGAGGTGGAAATTCCTCCATGAATCCACGGATTCAGGAGGTGCCATGTGAGATGTCCTTCTTTTCCTCCTCCATTCCCACCAGGACTGTGGTGCTCTGTTCATGGAATTGGATCCCTGAGGCTGAGGAAAAAGCTGGAACTCTTTAAGCTTTGATTGATGCAAGGAGCAACGGCCCCATGGAATGACCCATAAATATTCCCAAGGAATGGCTCAGGGATTGGATGGAGGGAATTGCACCCCTGGAGGAGAGATGGATGCTCTGGCTCCTGGAATTGTTGGCTGGAATAAGGCAGGGAAGGAGAGCTCCATAAATCTGTCTGGAGAAAACTCCAGGTAGATGAAATGTCTGCGAGGAAAATGATGGATCCTGGAATCCATAGGACAAGAACACCAGGAAAACTTGTTCCAGAGCTTTTCCTGTCCCCACACTTAGGTGGCTGCTCCTGTGTCACCTTTATCCCTATATTTTGGATCTACTCAGTGTCCTTGGGAATTAATGAGGGAAAGAAATGGATTTGCACTTTGGTCTGGTCTGGGAGGTCTTTTCCATTTTTTTTTTTTTTACTGTGATTCCACCAGATTTCTTATTCCAAAGGTTCATGACCAGTAAATGTCCAACAGCTTGGCCACCAGGATGTCCTGGTGCCTGGGGCCAGGAATTCACAATTCCCTGGAATGAACTTCCCGAGGTTCCTGTTGGTGCAGCTTCCTCTGGAAGGCAGAGCAGGAGTTTGGTGCAGCCACCACCAATCCCAGTTTGGATCCTCCTCAAACTTCCCGAGCTTTGGGTTCCACTTTTATCTCAGAATCCTGAAATGGTTTGGGTGGGAAAGGATCTTGAATCCCATCCCATTCCAACTCCATCCATGGGCAGGGACACCTTCCACCATCCCAGGGTGCTCCAAGCCCCGTCCAATCCGGCCTTGGACACTTCCAGGGATCCAGGGGCAGCCACAGCTTCTCTGGGAATTCCATCCCAGGCCCTCACCAACCTCCCAGGGAGGAATTAATTCCCAATATCCCATCTATCCCTGGCAGTGGGAAGCCATTCCCTGTGTCCTGCCCCTCCATCCCTTGTCCCAAGTCCCTCTCCAGCTCTCCTGGGCAGGGCTTGGAGCAGCCTGGGATAGTGGAAGGTCCCACGTCAGTGGAGTTGGAATGAGAAGATCTTTAAGGTCCCTTCCCACCCAGCCCATTCCATGATTTTCTGCTTCTGTGATTCCAAGCCCTTGCCCATCAACCACACAGCCATGGGATCCGGTCTCCATGTCCATATTGCTTCCTACATGGAAAACCATCAGGGAGCAACAGCCCCAGAGCCAGACAAGCCTCATCAGCCTCTCCACAGGGTCCCAGATCCCAGATTTTCCTGCAGAATTCCCACTCCCAGCACAGACAATGTTCTGGGCACAGCTCCTTGTCTGCCTCCGGAGCACTGGGATTATTCTGCAGTTCTGCCCTCAGAGAGGGGAGCACAAGGATCACCTCTGGAATATCTTCCCATTCTCCTTTTCCTTTGACCTCTCCAGAGCTCAGCTACCGGCAGAAGGCTCCCAAAATCCATCCCACAAACCCCCACTGGAATTCTGTGATCCCACTCTTCCCCAGCCTCGTGCAACATCCCGGTTTTCTCAGCCAACCCTCAGCATCCCAGTTGGAACCCTTTCCCTGCTGTCATATCCTTGAATCCTTAGGACAGAGCTCGGGCACTGACCCCTCAATTCCAGGCATGGGTGTATTCCCAGGAATTCCCTGTTGTGTTCCCTTTCCATGCTGCCCTTCCGAGAAGCAGGCAGGGAGTGGTGGCCTTTGGACAGCGTGAGAAGACTGGGATCTGCTTCCCAGCTTTTCCCAGGCTGGCTGGGAAAAGGGAATATCATCCTCTCCAGCAGCTCCTGAATCCAATTGGAGCTTCACCCACTTGGAACCCCTGGCACATTCCAGAGGCACATCCCCACCCCTGTGATTGGATGTCACCAGGGCTGCTTCCCATCCCAAAAAAGCCATCAGGAGACTCAATCCAATGACCCAGAGAGGAATTCCCACTTGGAAGACTCCCTCTAAACCAACAGCATCAATCCAGAGTGTTATCCCTCGCTTTTCCCCATGGAAATAGGCACAGTTGCATTCCCAGGTTGGTTTCTCTCCATGCAGATCTTTATCCTGGGACTGGTCCCTACATCCCAACTTTCCTCATTGTAAGGAAAGAACTCCAGAGCCCTGCCTGGATGCTACAAAAAGCTTTCGAGGTTTAGTGGAAACGTCAGGATTTTTTTGGGAAAATTTTCCAGAAAGATCTGTCAGGGATGCTCTGAGGTTGAGTTGAGAGGTGGAGAAGGGAGGATGGATCCCTGGATTTCACCCTCTGGGCCATGGAAACCTGGGATTGATGGATTATTCCCAAAGAGTTTCCGGAGATTTCAATCCTAGAGAAACAATTTTGTCTGTGCTCCTTAGAGACTTCCATGAGAAAAATTCCTTCAGGGAGTCCCACCTCCATTGGAACACCTCTGGGAATCCCAAAGGATCAAAAACCTCTGGAACAGGCATCCAGAAGGCACCAGCAGGTGCCTCCAGAGCACCTTCCCTGGAAATACACCTGGAGCAGCCTGGGCTGGATCCCTAAGGCTCTGTTCTTCCCTGAGATCCCAGGATAGCTGGGATGGAGATCCTGGACAGAATCCCGCTTTTCCAAAGCCGTGGATTCAGTGGAAGGAGCTGCTTCAGTTCTGATTTCATCCAATCTTTCCCTGGGCTGTCCTTAATTCCAAGCCCTCCAGGGAAGCCACAGGGATTCCATCCATGGCTGCAAGTCCTTGTTCCACTGGGATGAGTCCCATCCCTTTTCCTTGCATCCCTCTCCTTGCTCTCTTCCCATTTCTTTGGCTATTAAAGGAATCAGCGGAAAATAAAACAAATTCCGGATCTTGGAGTTTTTAATTGTGGAGCTGAGGGGTTTTTTTCCTTTCATTTTGTTCTTTTTCAGGCACGTTCCGCGTGGATGTTATTCCCAAATCCACCTGGAATTGCCTGGCTATGGAGTGTGGGCCATTGCTGCCCTCTACTGCGGGGACTCAGAAATTCCCAGCTCCACACCACGATCCTGGGGGTGAATCCAGGGGCATCCTCTGTCCCTTTCCCAGGATTTCTGGTCTCCTCTTGGAAGATCTTCGGCACATGGAGCATCTCCATGAGGTTCGTGGTAGGTTAAGGGTGTGGAAAACCCTGGGATTAGAGGTCTGTCCGCTTATTCCAGAGGTTTTTAATCCTTTGGGATTCCCAAAGGTGTTCCAATGGAGGTGGGACTCCCTGAAGGAATTTTTCTCATGGAAGTCTCTAAGGAGCACAGACAAAATTGTTTCTCTAGGATTGAAATCTTTGGACTCCTTGGGAATAATCCACCAATCCCAAATTTCCATGGCCCACAGGCAGAAATCCAGGGATCCATCCTCCCTCCTCCATCTCCCAACACAACCTCAGACAGATCTTTCTGGAAAATATTCCAAGACATTTCTGGTTGTTTCCTGATGTTTCCACCAAGCCACGGAAACGTTTTGCAAGAGCTCATGAGATAATTAATCACAATTAATCCAAATTAATCCCTTGGGGAATTTACAGTGCAAGAAAGCTCACAAGGTTGCATCATTCCATTATTCATGGAATTCAGAAGGTGCCACATTCCAGGTTTGCCTGGAGTCTTCTGGGTCATCCCAAAGGGGTTATTTAGGAGCTCTCGTGCCCCACAGCCAGCAGCAGCTCAGCATTCCCAAGGAGTTTTTCCAAGGATAAGAAGAGCACAATATCCCTGGATTAGGTCAGAGGAGCAGGTCAGGAAATGACACAGGCTCTGGCCAGGAAGAATTCCAGGAGGGAAAAGTAAACCAGGATCAGGATAACCCAAACAAAGGAAAAATCTTGTGGGCAGTGTTGGAGCTCTGACGTTCCCGCTCCTCGGGATCATCCGGAGGGCAATGGGGAAAAGGGCTGGGGGGGGAAGTTAATTTATCCATGGATTAATTTAATTGTTTCAAGAAGCTTTTCCAGCAAACTCCAGGCCTGGGGAGGAGCCATTGCCCAAACAGGAGCTACGGAAAATTTTGGGGGTTTTAACAAACAAACTCCTTGGAAAACCTGCTTCCAATAGTTTTGGATGCAGACGTGGATTCCAACAGGGAAGAATCCAACTGGATCCTTGGCTGTGCCACTCGTGCCTCAGTTTCCCTCTCCCAGGGATGGATTCTGAACTAAAGCCCTGTCCTGGGCTTGCCTAGGCCTGGCTTAAGTTCCCATCAAACTCCAGGCCTGGGGAGGAACTGTAGGCCAAACGGGAGCTACGGAAAAGTTTCGGGGTTTTAACAAACAAATTCCTTGGAAAAGCTGCTTCCAACCATTTTAGATGCAGACATAGATTCCAACTGAAAAGAATCCAACTGGATCCTTGGCTGTGCCACGCGTGCCTCAGTTTCCCTCTCCCAGGGGTGGATTCTGAACTAAAGCCCAGTCCTGGGCTTGCCTAGGCCTGGCTTCAGTTCCCAGGAAACTCCAGGCCTGGGGAGGAGCCATCGGCCAAACGGGAGCTGCGGAAAATTTAGGTTTTTGGCAAACTCCTTGGAAAAGCTGCTTCCAACCATTTTAGATGCAGACATAGATTCCAACTGAAAAGAATCCAACTGGATCCTTGGCTGTGCCACGCGTGCCTCAGTTTCCCTCTCCCAGGGGTGGATTCTGAACTAAAGCCCAGTCCTGGGCTTGCCTGGGCCTGGCTTAAGAGCTGGGCTTTGCTGAGGGCTCCTTGCAGGCCCTGGTGAAGTTTTGGGGGCACAGCGAGGTCACTCAGCCCCATTGGTCAGCTTGGATGGCTCCAAACTCTTCATCCCAAAGGAATTTCCTAAGGAACAGTGCAGCAGTTTATGGGAATGGACTTTTCCAGAGGTTTATCCAGCAGCAACCACCACTGATTCCTGCTCAAAGCCTTTCCCAAGCTCTTCAGCTTCCAGGTGTGAGCAGCTCCTCTTAGGAAAGGTGGAACAGGGAGAGCTCCCTCCACGCTCAGGATTTAAACCTGGAGCACCTTTCCCACCTGGAATCTCTTCAGGGGGCTCAGTGTGGGATGGGGAGACAACCCAAAATCCCTTCATCCAGGTGAATTTACAACCCAAATCTTTGCCCTCCTTTCTCCAGTTGGGATGTGGCCACTGCTCCCTGCAAACAGTCTGGAGGGGTTTTATTCCAAGGGTTTTATTCCCAGGATTCTGGGCTTTGATGGATCTCTCACACTCCTGGAGCAAATAGGAAAAAGATGTGACTCCTGCAGAAAAAGAGGGAACTCCAAGGAAAATATTTGTCAGCGTAGAAGTCGGAGGTGGAGAAGGGAATGAGAGAACTAAATTGGATTTTAGTTGCTTCCAGAGGAAATCCTCCCTCTTTCAATCCAAAAGGACAAGAGGAATATTTTTCCTTGGAAGTGGTGAGTTCAAATCGATCTTAATTAATGAAAGGGCTCTGATTGGCTTTAGTGAAGCGTTAAAGGTGAGTGGGAGGCCAGGTGTGTTCTCCAGGGGTTTGGAATGTGTTATCCCATGTGTTATCCCATCTCTTCTTCCACCTAGCAGCTCCCTCAGCATAACCGGGTCTTTCCTTCCCTCCAATTTATCCCTGAAATTCCTTATAAAGAGGAATTTGGTTCTCATCGGCTTCTGTGTGGCTAGATTGGAAAAAAATCCCTTTTTCTCCAGTTGTGGCAACAGCAATGAGTGATTTTCCAGCATCCCAATGTCCCTCTTTTTGGTGACCTCTTCTGGATTCATTTCCATCTCAGGGCTGGAGCCAGGCTGGGAATGCTGGGAATGTTCACCTGGAGCAGGGAAGGCTCCAGGGAGAGCTCAGAGCCCCTGGCAGGGCCTGAAGGGGCTCCAGGAGAGCTGGAGAGGGACTGGGGACGAGGGATGGAGGGACAGGACACAGGGAATGGCTTCCCATTGGAAAAGGGGAGATTTGGGTGGGATATTGGGAAGGAATTCCTGTCTGGGAGGGTGGGGAGGCCCTGGCATGGAATTCCCAGAGAAGCTGTGGCTGCCCCTGGATCCCTGGCAGTGTCCAAGGCCAGGTTGGGGAGGGCTTGGATCCACCTGGGATAGTGGGAGCTGTCCCTCTTTAAGATCCTTTCCCACCCAATCCAGGCTGGGATTCCATGGGTTTGGATGTGGCTTCCAGACCTCGGCACCACAGAACCACGGAGGGATTTTAATTCTCTTTTTACCAAGGGTGAAACTCTTTCCCAATCCCACCACAAGAACCCTTGGCCACCTCAGGAAAATCCCCGGTCCCCAAGCCAGACCTGGAAAAGCTTCAAAGGAGGCCTGGAGAAAGAGGCCACAAATTCCTGGGAAATACAAAGAGCAAGGGAGCACCCCCAGGCCCTGAAGGCCAGATGGATCTGATGGATTCCATCCGCCAGCCTGCGCTTCCAAGACGTTTCCCTTCGGAGCAGCGGGGCCTGCTCCCAACCAGAGCCGGATTGAGCCGACTCCTGACCCAGGGCTGGGATTGCCACACCCAAAACGATTTCAGGGAATGCAGAAACCCTTGGGAGCCTGGCTGGAGGTGCCACCAGCTCCAGGGGCACTGAAAAACCGGAATATTTGGCTTTGGTGTTTGCAGCTGGAAGGGGTTGGGGAAAATGTGGGGTTTGGAATGTTCTGGTGGCTTTTCCCACTCCCAGCGGAGACTGGGAGGAGCCGTTCCCACAGTGTTGGTATCAGCTTTGTCCTGACCTCTCCTGCAAATAATTCCATGTTTTCAGAAGAAAAAACCCAGGAATACACAGGAAAACAAGGATGGTTCCTCTAGGTCCTGGCACCGCTCACCACTCCATGGCACTGCTGTGAGGGATTTGTGACTGGTCAGGGATAACAACTCTGGAAAGGAGCTTCTGTGTCAATCAACACAGAAAAGTGGAATAACGGGTGGAAAAGTGGGAATAACGGGTTTGAGGGGTTTTCCAGAGTGACTGTGGACTCCCCATCCCTGGAAGTGTCCAAGGCCAGGTTGGATGGGGCTTGGAGCAACCTGGGATAGCGGGAGGTGTCCCTGCCCATGGCAGGGGTGGGAATGGATGGGATTTCAGATCCCTTTCACCCGAAGATATCCCAGGGTTTTGGGGCCCCTCTGCTCTGCAGCCAGGCTGGGAGAGCTGGGAATGTTCACGTGGAGCAGAGAAGGCTCCAGGGAGAGCTCAGAGCCCCTGCCAGGGCCTCAAGGGGCTCCAGGAGAGCTGGAGAGGGACTGGGGACAAGGCAGGGAGGGACAGGACACAGGGAATGGCTTCCCATTGGAAAAGGGGAGATTTGGGTGGGATATTGGGAAGGAATTCCTGGCTGGGAGGGTGAGAAGGCCCTGGCATGGAATTCCCAGAGAAGCTGTGGCTGCCCCTGGATCCCTGGAAGTGTCCAAGGCCAGGTTGGAGAGGGCTTGGAGCCACCTGGGATAGTGGGAGGTGTCCCTGCCCATGGCAGCGATGGGATGAGATGGGATTTAAAGCCCCTTCCCACTCCAACCCTTCCATGATTTTATGATTTCACTGTTTATATGAAACAGCATTCCAATGGATAAGGATTGAATCCGGTCAGCAAAGCTGAAAGTGACCAGGAAAATCAAACATTCCCTGCCCTGTTCTGCTCCTCAAGGGAATTGCTGACAACGCTGCTGGTTCAGGGAAAGAACAACAAATCCCACATCCCCCAGATTTCTGGGAAGAGAGAATCATTTGCTCTCGGAAAGTTGAGTCAGGAGTTATCCCAGAGCCTTCGGAAGGGACATTTCCCAACCGGAGCAGGGACACCACAGCCGTGGCCAGAACAATTCCCTCAGGGATGCAGCATTTGGAGTGGCTGGGAATGTGTGAAACATCCAATCCGGGTGTCATTTCCCAGCCCATTCCCTCTGGGGTCATCGGGGCTGCTCCTGGACGAGGGAAGGCTCCAGGAAGGAATTTTTTGCCCATAAATCAGAGCAGCCAAAATTTCCTGATTCCTCTGTCCCAGCAGGGACAGCAATTCCATGAAGGAATTCCACAAAAGGGCTGTGGATGCATCCAGAGTTTTATTCCAGCTGGAGCAGCAGCTGAGGTCGTGTTGGGCCTTCCCTCATGGTTGGAGCCTCCTCCATGATCCCTCACCTTCCCAAGCCTTGGGCTGTCACACAATCATGGAATTGTTCAAGGAAGGGACCTTAAAGCTCATCCTGTTCCATGGGATGCCTGATCCTTCATCTTCAAGCCAGCTCAGGCCTTGGAATTCTTGCCTTTAGGAAAGGTTTAGTGAACAAGGTGATATTTGGTTGGATCATGGAATGGTTTGGGTTGGAAGGGACCTGGGGTTAGCTCAGGTGGCTCCCAGGAGAGCTGGGGACCTTGGGAAGAGGAAGGAAAAGTGGGAATTGGAAGAAGTTTCATCCTCTGCAGGAGCTGGATGAGATTTGCCCATGGGATGTGAAAATAATCCTGTGAAAATCCATAATCCCCCTTAGAGCAGGGATAAACCATCAGGATACTCCAGAGACACTGTCCTGGGGACTTGGGAGCTGCTCCAGCCTGGAGAAAAGGAGGATCGGGGGAATCTCCTGGATTTTCACAACTCCTTGCCAGGAGGGGCAGCCAGGAAGGATTTGGGATCTTATCCCAGGGAACAGGGACAGGAGGAGAGGGAACGGCCTCAGGCTGTGCCAGGGGAGGCTCAGGTCGGACAGCANTCCCTGGAGGTTTCCAAGGAACACAGGGCACAGCTTGGACTCGATGATCCTGGAGGGTTTTTCCAACCCAAATGATCCTGGAATTCTGTGCAGAGACAACCAGACCTGGTCCCAAGCCGGCTGGGGAAGGCTGGTTCCATCCTGTCTCCATCCCACAAATCAGGAATGTTCTCAAGGAAAAGGCTGGAATGGGGTGCTCATTCAGAGCCTGGCAGGCCAAACCTTGGGTTCCAAAACTCCCAATCCATAAAATCTGGCTCGGGGAAATTGGGAAGGGAATTGCTCTCTGGAGATGTGGGCACTCTGTGGCTGATCCTCAAAAAATTCAGGAATACCAGAGCCTGTGGAAATGGAGAGGGTGTAGGGAAAAACAGCACCAGGAGAAATGTCTGCTCCCTGTTTTCCTAATTCCAGAGGGGTTTCTTTGGGATTCAGCCAGGGATTTAGGCAGTGTTCCCTCCCTCCTGTACCCCCTGTTCCACTTCCTAAACAGGATTTGTCTGTGGCATTTGGGGATAGCAGAGAACTCTTTTTCCAGGAATATTTTTCTTCCTAGGACATCCCACATTTTCTGCTGTGCTTGGCAATTCCCAGGATTTGGATGGATATCCAGGGAAGGCCACGGCGACTCCTGTTATATTGGCATCATCGGGAGCAACACCAGACAGGCAGGGGGAGTTTCTCACTCCCAGACTTTGCAATCCATAAGGAAGAGAAGCTGGAAAAGGCTTCTCCAGATGATGCATCCAAGGGAATATTTTAGGCTTTCCCTTTAAAAGATCCCAAGTTTTTTTTTCATGGATTTTGCCTTAAATCTGAAATTACAGATCCTGCAATTGCCTCCAGTGTGGGGTGGGATTATTTGGGAAAGACCTGAAGGTTTTCCTTGGAATCACCACACCTGGATTCCACTGCAGGGGTTCACTGCTGTCACAGAATTCCAGGATCACTGAGGTTGGAATTTCAGGATCATCAGGTCCAATTTGGCACTGAGTGCACATCCAGGCATTCCTTGGGAACCTCCAGCAATGGGGATTCCAGACCTCCCTGGGTAATTCCAAGGCCTGACCACCCTTTCCATGAGCAAATTCCTGCTGGTGTCCAACCCGACCCTCCCCTGGAGCAAAATCCTTCAGGGAAGGGATTTGTGGAAGAAAAAAAAATGTTTGGTCTGATTTCATTTGGATGGGAAGCTTTGCTCCCTGGAATCCCTCGGGATGAAGGAACCACCTCAGCCAGGCATAGCTGGAAAAACGGGACAATCCAAGAGTTAATCCTGCAGGAAAAAGATGAAGCAACACATGTTTTTCCTGGGATAATACTGTGGGATCATCAGCGGAGGTTTAGATTAAATATTAGGAAAAAATTATCCATGGGAATGGGGGTCAAGCATTGGAATGGGATTCTCAGGGCAGTGGTGGAATCTCCATCCCAGGAATTGTTCAAAGAATGTGTGGATGTGGCATTGGAGGAATAATTTAGTGGGGAATGTGGTGGGGGTTGGGTTGAGCTTGATGATCTTGGAGTCTTTTCCAAACTTATCAATTCCAGGATTTTTTAGTTTTTATGGAAATGTTGATTTTGGTGGAATCTCCACCACATTTGGGAATTGGACCCTGAAACCAGAACTGAAATTTGATTTTTTTAATATTAAAAAAACTCCCAAACTGCTGCTTTTTCCACCTTGGAGTATCCATGGGAAGCTTTCCCTTGGCCCATCGGGAAGAGTTTCCCTCCGGCCACAGGAATCCTTCAGGATTCCAACTGATCCAGAGCTTTAGCAGAACTTTTAGAGCCGCTCTGTCCCTCAATTTTAAAACCTCTGACTCAATTCCAGGTTTGGGTTCGTCCTGTCACACCAGGAACGGCTTTGCCGTGGCAAAAACGCTGGAAACATCCCAGCTGAGCAGCCCTGGAAACTTGGGAATGCTGGGGCTGTCCCTGAGGCTGATCCTGATTGATTCCCCCCCCCAATTCCGAGTTCCTTCATTGGAAAACTTACTCCAAACTCGTTCTCCATGGGGAAAGAAGAGTTTTCCATGAGGAACTTCCACCCTCCATCACAGAGCTGAACTGGGAAGGAATTGTCCAAGGCAGAGCCCAGGAAGAAAGGGACATTATCCCTCAACTTGGGTGTTTTTCCCTTTTCCTCTCAATTTCCCAAAAAAGAAGGATACAGTGAGGAAAACAAATGGATTTTTCCTCACCTGAAGAGATTCCAGAGCTTTCTTGGAAGGCTGGCTTTATCCAGCTCCTGGAAGAGAGAAAAAATCAGGGAAAATCCCTTTTCCAGGTAGATGTGATGAGCAGGGACTGGGTTTACCTGTCCGGGAACAGCTTTTCCACCTCTGTGACCTCTTCCAGGGTCAAATCCCAGATAAAAAGCCATTCCCTTGCTTTTCCCACAGATTTCCGTCACCTCCCGTGCCCCGAGCATCCCTTTGCCGGCTGGATTGCTGCGACAGCTGGAAAGAACAAACAAAACCTCCCCTTGGCTCCTGATGTCCTATAAATAATGGATTTTCCAAGCTGGAAAAGATCCCAGAAGGAACATTTTTCCCTCTTGGACGCCGGTCCCAGGACAGGGGAAAATTCCAGGGGGGAATTGGAGCGCTGGGGGAGGCCTCGGCCAACAGGTCCCGGCAGGATTTTTCCACATTTCCCTTCCACCTGGAGCCAATCCGTGAAAAACATGGAAAGAGAAGGGATGGAAAGAGAAGGACCCCCCTCCTGGGGGTCACCCCGGGGCAGGCCAAGGACATGCTCCCGGGATTGTTTGGGAAGGAATTCCCGGGGGTCTGCGCGCGTGCGGGAGGGCCGGGGGCACCGGCAGGGTCAGCGGCGCTCCCGGGAATTGTTTGCTCTCCAAACAGCTCCACGTGGATGGCTGGGAGCGGCTGGGACAGGGATGTTGTGGAGCAGGGCTGGGAATGCCCTTGGGAAAGGGATTTTTTTTGGGAAAAACCAACAGGGAGCTGCTCCTCGCTCCTGAGGTGGGGAGGGATTCACCCCTCTGCTCCCCGCAGTTGTTCCAACTTCCAGGGTTTTCCAGCCCCAAGGATTCTGTGATTCCTCGCTCCCTCCTCCCTCTCTCATCCCTGTGCCCTATCCCACATTTTTTTGGATAAATTCCTCTTTGGAAAACTCAGATCTCCCCCAAAGCAGCTGCTCCCTCTTTGTACTGCCCACAATTCCCAAACCGGCTGCTCCCCCTTTTTACTGCCCACAATTCCCTTTCTTGCTCCACACCTTCCATCTCTTCTAATTCCTCCCCTCTCACTTTTTCCTTCCCTTTCCACACTTTCCCATTTTTTTCTGTCTCTCCTTTGATTTCTTTCTGCCTTTTCATCCCTTCCCTTCTTGCTTCCCATCTTCTCTGTCTTTTAATTCCTCCCCTCTCACCTTTTCTCTCCCTTTCCACATCTCCCAAATTCCATTTTATTTTTTTTTCTGCCTCTCCTTTGCCTCCTTTCTGCCTTTTATTCCCTTCCCTTCTTACTTCACATCTTCCCTCTCTTGTCTTTCTCTTTCCATATTTCCTAAATTTTGTTGTATTTTTTTCCCCGGGTCTCCTTTGCCTCCTTTCTGCCTTTCCTTTCCCTTCTGCTTTCACATCCTCCTTTTTTTTGCCTCTTAACCTCCCTTTTCAAATTTCTTCCCTCACCTTTTCCTTTCCTTTCCACATCTCCCAAATCCCGTTTTATTTTTTTCTGAGTCTTTTTTGCTCCTTTCCTTTCCTTTCCTTTCCTTTCCTTTCCTTTCCTTTCCTTTCCTTTCCTTTCCTTTCCTTTCCTTTCCTTTCCTTTCCTTTCCTTTTTATAATTTCTTCCCTCACCTTTTCTTTCTCTTTCCACATCTCCCAAATCCCATTTTACTTTTTTTTCTGGCTCTCCTTTGCCTCCTTTCTGCCTTTTATTCCCTCCCTTTCTGCTTTCACATCTTCCCACTCCTACTTCACCTTCTCCCTCTTTTTTAATGTTTAATTCCTTCCCTCTCATTTTTTTCTTTCCCTTCCACATCTCCCAATCTTTTTCCCGAGTTTCCTTCGCCTCCTTTCTGCCTTTCCTTTCCTTTCACATCTCCTCTCTCCTTTAATTCCTTCCCTCTCACTTTTCTCTGCCTTTCCACACCTCCCAGATTCGATTTGATTTTTTTTTTCCCCTGGGTCTCCTTTCCCTCCCTTCTGCCTTTTCCTTCTTTTCCCCTCTCTCCTTCTGCTCCAGCTCTGCCGTAGGTGGGGATGCTCAGCCCTTGGCTTCTCCCCAACAGCAAAAAAGGCAAAAAAAATTCCCTTCTTGCCAAAACTTTTCTCTTTTTTTCAGGATCAGCTGCACCCTCAGCATGGAAAAAGAGGGAGTGAGAACTGCCCAGATTTATTCCCTACTCCGGGATCAGCTGGGCTGGAATTCAGCTGTTTTATCACCTGGAACTGAGGCTGAGTTATTTCCATGGAATCCCAGATGGTGGCTCCTGCAAAATCAGCTGCTCTTCCCTGGGATTGGAGCCTCCTCTCCAGGTCTGGCTGGCAGCTCCTTCCTTCCCCCGGCGCTGGTTTTCCTCCAAAAACGCTTTTTTTGGGATGAATCTTCACCCAGTTCAGTGTGGAGCTCCTGCTGCGTTTCTTGTGTTCCAAAGTGGCTCCAAAAAGTTCAGAGTGATTCCAAAACCCAGGAAAAGGTTGGATTTGCTTTACACACACTCCAGAGTTTGTCTGGAAACATCCCTCAAACCGCTCCGGGCTCCTCTGGCATTGCTCACCACAGAGAAGAAAATCATGGAATCATGGAATGGGTTGGGTGAGAAAGGACCTGGAATTTCATCCCATCCCATCCCATTCCATGGATAGGGACACCTCGCACTATCCCAGCCTGCTCCAACCTGGCCTTGGACGCCTCCAGGGATCCAGGGGCAGCCACAGCTTCTCTGGGAATTCCATGCCAGGGCCTCCCCACCCTCCCAGCCAGGAATTCCTTCCCAATATCCCACCCAAATCTGCCCTTTTCCAAAGGGAAGCCACTCCCTGTGTCCTGTCCCTCCATCCCATATAAAAATCCCTCTCCCTGCTTTTCCTACCCCCTTTCAGGTCCTGGAAGGCTTCCATGAGGTCACTCCTCAAGTCTGGCTCTTGGCCATGATTTTTCAGAGCTCCAGAGGAAAATTCCAAGTCCAAAACAACTTCTCCGTTTTTTCCTGCCCTCTGTTGCCCTCTCCGTGTCCTCCTTATCCTTTCTTCCCGTATTTTTTCCTCAACTGGCCGGATTTTTGGATCTTTCTCTTCTTCCAGCCGATTCCTTTCCCATGTTTCTCCACCTGCTGTGCGAGCCTCTCCAGCTCCACGTTTTTCACAGCGCTGGGATACATCCTGCTGGAGATAAGGGGCTGTCAAAAGGAATCCCAGGATTTCTCCCCACCTCATTCCATTTAATCCCCGGGATTTGCTTTGTTTTCCTAAGGCATTAACTTTCCAGAGATATCTCTGGGATTTCTTTTTTCCTTTGGTGGATTTCCAGCACTTACATCTGGGTGGAAAGGTGGGAAAAAGAGGGAGCTGAGGAGCCAGGGTTGGATCCGTGGGTTGTTGGTTTTCAGGGATCCACTGAAACCATGGATTGCCCTGCCAATCCATGAGATTATTTCCTGCTGGATTTCCTCACCAGCCATGATTCACCTCTCGGATAAATTCACCTTTGGCGACCTTTTCCTCTCTAAAAGAGAATCTTGGAGCTGGGAACTCCTGGGAATCTCATTTTCCTCACAAGCCACCAGCCTCCCGTTGGATTTTGGAATGCTGGGAGATGGTTTGGTTCCTGAGCTGCCGTGAGCCAAAATCCCGGATTTGGATCGTCTCCTCCAGGACTTTTTTCCCTTGAAGAACTGGGTGGTGGCACCAGATGGGATAAAATCCATCCTCCTCACACTTTGGGATGTGACTGAACTCCCAAACTGCTTTTCCTGGCCCATGGAAGCCACCAAAAAAAGCCTTTTTGGGATGGAATTTATGTTGCTCCCAGCAGCTGGAATGGTGGATTGGGATTTGTGCTGGATTTCATGTGGGGAACACAGGGATGGTTCCATTTTTTCTGGGAAAAACTTGCACAGATTGGGAATCTTTTCTGCTCCTCATCCCAGTGAGGAGCCTGGGAATGCAGCAGGAGCTGGGAAGGGCCACAGCAGGGATATTCCAGAACACAGGACACTGTGGATAAATCTGGGAGAGCAGAATTCCCCCCTTTCCTGCTGCCCATGCCGTGGGATCAGCCCAGGGCACAGGGAATTCTGGCTGGGTCATGTCAGGCCTTCACCACCAACATCCCAAATCCTTCCCTGTTGGCTCCCAGCGATTATGGTGCCTTGGAGGTGTGGGGAAAAAGTGCAATTCCTTGCAAATACTCCTGATTTTCTGACTGCTCTGCTGTATCCATCTGATTTTAGCAGATGCCAATGGATATTAAAATATTCCCGGTCAGGAACCTTGGGCAGGAGGGGTTTAAATGACATTTTTTTGACCAAAACTGGGCACTGCCACTGAGGCCGGAAGTGTCGCTGCCCCCAGAGACGACATCTGGGATGAGATCCCTCTTCCAATGAATCCCTGTTCCAGTCCATCCCTTTTCCAATCCATCCCTTTTCCAACCCATCCCTTTTCCAATCCATCCCTTTTCCAATCCATTCCACTTCCAACCCATCCCTCTTCCAGCCCATCCCTCTTCCAATCCATCCCTTTTTCAACCCTTCCTTCTTCCAATCCATGCCTCTTCCAACCCATCCCTTTTCCAACCCAACCCTTGTCCAATCCTTCTCTCTTCCAATCCTTTCTTCTTCCAATCCATCCCCCTTTCAATCCATCCCTTTTTCAAGCCATCCCTTTTCCAAGCCATCCCCCTTCTAATCCATCCCTTTTCCAATCCTTCCTTCTTCCAATCCATCCCCCTTCCAAGCCATCCTTCTTCCAACCCATCCCTTTTCCAATCTATCCCTCTTCCAACCATCCCTTTTCCAATCCATCCCCCTTCCAATCCAAAACTCTCCCAACCCATCCCTCTTCCAATCCTTCCCTCTTCCAAACCTTTCCTCTTCCAATCCTTCCTTCTTCCAATCCATCCCCCTTCCAAGCCATCCCTCTTCCAACCCATCCCTTGTCCAATTCATCCCTTTTCCAAACCATCTCCCTTCCAATCCATCCCCATTCCACCCTCCTCACGCTGTTTGTGGAACCAAATCATCCCTGGATAGTCTGGAATTCCAAGCATCACCCTCACCTTCCCATCTGATTTACCCTGGCAGCTCCACCTTGAATTCTCTTCCCGTTTATCCTTTTCCTACGGTTCCCTAAAAATAACAGAGAGCCGCATCCTTTCTCCTCATCCATGAATAATCTCCCGGAACTGGAGATTTCCTCCGATCCGTCCTGGGCAGGGGCTGTCACATCCAGTTAAGCTTCCTTAAACCTGCAATCCGATATCTCTGATCTCGGCTCACCCGGAACTGTCCGACATAATCCTGTGAATTCCTTCGGAAGCACGGCCCTGCCCATGCCCTCTGTGTTTTCCCAAGGAAGTTTAGACAGCGTGGGGCTCATAAAATCCCAGGAATTAGAGATGAGGAAAGGATTTGTTGTTCTAACATGGGTTTGAACGTTGAGGGGCGGATTCCAAATCCTGGCGGAGCTCCAAGTGGGATGCAGGTGCCCTGTCCCCTGGGATCCAGGAGCTGAGCAGGGAAGCTCGTTCTTTTCCACACATTTATGATGTGGAGCATGGAATTCCGCCCAATCCATATCTTTAGAGGGGTATTGGGAAGGAATTCCTGGCTGGGAGGGCGGGGAGGGGCTGGGAATTCCCAGAGAAGCTGTGGCTGCCTCTGGATTCCTGGAAGTGTCCAAGGCCAGGCTGGATGGAGCTTGGATCCACCTGGGATAGTGGGAAGTGTCCCTGCCCATGGCTGGGGTGGGAATGGATGGGATTTCAGGTTTCTTCCAACCCAAACCATCCCATGGTATTATTCCAGGTATTATTCCCTTTTTTCCTTATTTCTGCCCTTTCTCAGCCGACTTTCCTCATTTTTCCCACTATGTTCCTTTTTTCTTTTTCATTTTAACCTCTGACTGGATATCCGGAACTCAGGATTCCAGGTTTTCCATCCTGTACCCCAAATCCTTCATTACCATACAAATATTTTCCCAGTTTTTCACTGACCAAAATGAGTTCCTTGGGGAGATAATCCCGGAATCCTTAAAGCTGGAAAACACAGCAGGATTTGTTATCCAGAGAAGCTGTTGCTGCCCCTGGATCCCTGGAAGTGTCCAAGGCCAGGTTGGACGGGGCTTGGAGCACTCTGGGATAGTGGGAAGTGTCCCTGCCCATGGATGGGGTTGGAATGGGATGGGATTTGAGCCGTGATTTGCACAAAAACACCAAAAATCTCCGATTTGAGGAGGAGCTGGAAATCACTGGATACAGAAATCAGGAATCAGGAGCTCTGGGAATTCACCACAGCTTGGAAGAAGGATGGGAAGTGGCAACACTGAGTCAGGAATGAGAACATTTCCACTCCACACTGGGGATCCACACTCAGGGATGGACAAATCATCCTTCCCAACTTCCAGGAGGTTCCAGCACCAGCTCCAAGCAAACCTCGGGTTTCTGGCCAACTTCTGTTTTATTCCATAATTTTTTTCCTAATTACAAGGGAAAAAGGGATCTCTGTGAGGAGTAACATGAGACAATTCATGTGTGTCTGCATGTTTTCCCTCCTACATCCGTGTGTTTTTAGGGAAAATCGCATTCATGAGCACGTTTGGGAAGTGGAGCCATTAAAAAAAATATGAAGGAAAAAAAAACCCGAAAAAACAACAAATGGAGATTTTGGCCTGGCATCAAATCCCATTAAAAAGAGAGAAAAACCCTCCCTGAAATCTTTTTCCCAATCCAAGGGACATGTTTTAGTCATTCCTGGTTTATGGGCTCGGAGCTCCCACAACTGCTTTGAATTACAAAGAGCTTTTGGTCCCGTTTTCCCACTTTTCATCCCATTCCAAATGTTTGTTTTCCTCTCCCTTCCCTGCCTTTCCCAGGGAGGTAACACAAGGATCTGGGAGCAGGCTGAATCCGTTGGGCAGCATTCCCAGTTCTCCAGTTCTCCCGATTTCTGATGCAGGTGATGGTGAGGAGACACCTGAGGAAGAAATTCCTTTGTTTTCCATGTGCTTGGAGTGAGAACAAAAAAATTCTGGATGTGGGATCTTCCATGCAAAATATTCCAGGCTCATCCACTCAGTCAGATTTTTTATCATCCTGGACCATCCTGATCCATAAGGAATGTGTAGACTTCTCCATCCTGTTGGGACATTATGGATAACCCCAAAAAGTTCAGGATTTTCAGCCTGCCTGGACAAAATTCCTAAAAATGGGAATATGGCCAGGGATGAGAGGAAAAGTCCGGCTTTTATCCCATTCCCAGGTGTGGTTTTGGTGGATGCTTCTCACAACAGCAGGACAGGGCAGGGATACATGGAATTTTCTTGGAATCTCTTCTACAGGCTTCTAGCTGTTGTTATCCAGACCTTATGGATGGATCAGCTCAGCACTCTTGGATTTTCCTAGGAATTCTGCTCCCAATTTCTCCACCTGGTTCTGCTAAAACAGAAGGAGAACAAAATTTATTAGGAGATGTTTTCCAGCTGGGATTGGTGGGATTTTGTCTCTCATGGAAGTAAAGATCCTCCAAGGCTCATGTCAGCACGGAAGGGATGACTGCATCCATGGGAAATTTCCATGAAATTAAAGAAAAGGAGCTGGATTTCCCCAGACCAGTAGGAAAGGTTGGATTTGGGAAGGAACAATGGGAGTTTTAATCCACCTGTGCCCACACCTGGAATGGGATGTGGGAAGTATCCTAGGATCTTCTTCCACTGGAATACAACACAACAACCTCCTGTTTCTGGGAAAAAAAAGGGAATGGAAAGCAGGGATGAGGGAAAGTTTTCCTTTTTGGGAGGTTTTGGGACTGGCAATGGAGAAATTCAGCTCAAACCTTGCTTGGAAAAAAACCAAAATCCTTCTGGATTCTTCAGCCAAATCCAGTCTCTTTTCTCCATGGAAGTTGCTCCTGCCACTGCCTCAATCCAAGATTTCCTTGGAAAAGGAAAAGACTGGAAGTAAACTCTTCAAGGATGGGTTTTCCTGGGTCATTCCAAAGGAGAACCCCGGGTTTATCCCAGAGGATCCAAAGGAAGGGGTAGAACCACGAGCCCAATTCCCTGGAAACTGTGAGGGATTCCCTGGCACTGTGAGGATTCATTGTGCTAAAAATTCGGATTATTTTTCCTGGTGCTAAAAATTCAGATTATTTTTCCTTGTCCTTCCCTGTTAAAATCTGAGATCCCAAACTCCCAACCAGCTCCCGAGCCCTCCCAGCTCTGAGCAAGGGCAAGTTCATGGAAAATGTCACCACATTTTCCCTACTTTTTTCCTTAAGGAAACAAACCAGGGAGTTCAGAAGGAGTTTTACCTCTTGTAAAGAAAGAATTTCACCAGAAATGGGACCCTGAAAATCCTGGGAAAACACAGGCAGCGCCACCGGAGTTTTGCAACAACATTTTCCAGGGATTTTATGAGGGGCAGAGGCCAAATCCCGACATATTTTCTGGAGCAAGAGCAAATATCCATCGGCGGAACGGAATATTCCCAGTGCTCCTGGAAAAGCATATTAAATTATGGCCAATTAATATTGTTACTAGTTATTACAGGTGGAAATGCTCTACTATTTTTCATTTTTTTATTTTATATTTTATATTTTTTATTTCTTATTTTTGATGTTTTATGGTTTTTATCCTTTTTTCTTTTATTATTTATTATTTATTATTTATATTTTTTATTTCCTG
>VZRZ01008554.1:43603-53848 GCA_013398175.1 Climacteris rufus
ATTTCCATTTCCATTTCCATTTCCATTTCCATTTCCATTTCCCTTTCTATTTCCATTATTTCTATTATTTCTATTTCTATTTCCATTTCTATTTCCATTTCTATTTCTATTTCCATTTCCATTTCTATTTCCATTTCTATTATTTCTATTTCTATTTCTATTTTTTATTTTTATTTTTATTTTTTATTATTTTTATTTCCCTATCCCTTTTCCCTGTGTGGTCGGGATGCTCCCAACTCCATGAGCCGATCCAGGGGTAAACTCCATGCCCAGCTTCTCCTCCTGTTCCTCAATAACGTTATCCATGATTATCCACGATTATCTGTTCCCTGGACACGAGCTGGGATGGGACAGGAAGAGCTGGAATATTTTCTGGAGGGGAAGGGATGGGATCCATCCAGTATAAACGGGATTTTCCAACCCATGGACCACCCTGTCCCCGAGTGCAGGAAAGGCCTGACTGAATCCCAGTGGATTTTTCCAAAGCCACGCTTTGGTTTTTCTGGAATCACTTCCCTGACAAACCTCACTGTGAGTGAGCGCGTCCGGCTGTTGTTGTGGTTCGATCCAGCCAATGCTCCCAGATGGATGATGTCACTTTTTGGGATTGGATTCCCAAACATCCCGTTGTACCTGGTGACTCGGCCAGGGCGGCTCCCTTTGGAGCCCTGGCTCCGTTTGGATTCAGAGAAGGGACGGGCAGTGACATCTGGATTGGAACAATCCGGTGATTTTCTCCAGGATTTCGTCCCTCTGCTCTACCCCAGGGCACAAAAAACGGGAGTTGATCCCAAATCTTCCAGCAGCTCTCCAACGCCAACCCCACCTTCCCAAATTCCATTTGTTTTACCCACAGCGTGGCTGCATCTGTATTCCTGGTGCTTTTTGCTGGGAAGAGAGGAGCACACCCAAACTCTGGATTGTTTTGGAAGCGCTCTCCATTCCCAGACTCCCTTTGAGGAGCGATTGATATTCATGGAAGAGACTCCCACATCCAAATGAGAGCTCAATTCCAGGGAAGCAGGAATCACAACACTCTGGCCACGAAGTGTTTCCTAAAGAAAACAAATCCAATTGTGCCCAGAGCTGTTTTCCAGGAGCCAGCTCTCCGTCCTGGATGCAGCAGGAATAACAGATGTGGTCACCTTCCCTCAGCCTTGGGAACAACAGCCCCAGCCCAGCCACACTGATAGGGCATTCCCAGAAAACCTCGGGATGGAGGGTGTTGTGTCCGACCAGCCCGTGGGAGCAAGGGTGGGGAATGTTTTCCCACCCCATCCAATCTGGGCAGTGATTTCCAGGGAATGCTGTGAGCTGACTTCACTTGGAGTGCATTTCCCACGCTGGCTGTGCCCAGGGCTGGGATTTGGAGTGGATTATTCCAGGCTGGAATTCCTGCTTTCTGCTCCTCCTCACAGCCATTGATAGGAACCCAAATCTTACCACTCCAAACCCCTTGGAAAAGATTGGATGGACTGGAACCCCTTGGATGGATTTAATCCCCTTTTCCAGGTGAGGAAGGTGAAGCGCAGAGAGGGAAGTGAATCCCATAGGGATTTCTTCCCACCAAACTCACACCTTGCCCTCAGTAATTATCCAGAGGGTGGATTTCTGGGAAGGAAAAGGACTTTCCTCACCAGGAGGTGCAGCTGCCAGAGGGGTGGAGCCCAGGATTTCTCAGGAATCAATACACGGATATCACAAACACCCGGAATCCAGAGCCCTTTCCCATGCAATTCCCACAAAATTCAGCACTTAGAGAAATTGGTCAAAACCCTCAGCTTATCCAAGACTTTTCCAGCTCCCTGTGATCCAGCAAACAGGGACGGAGGAGATGGAACTGTGGGAACAAAACTGGGATTTCTTCTCAGGAATCTTTGGCTGACTCATTTTTCCTCACCGCGTCTCCGTACGTTGGAAAAGGGGCAGAGGAAGAAGTGACTTTCCCAGTTCCCGAAAAATGTTGGGATATTGAAACATTTCTCCCCCTTGAAATGCAGGGAAAGGAAATCTCCAGAATAACCTGGAATCACAAACGGCTTGGGAAAAGGAATTTGATTCTAAGGAGTTTAATTTTAAGAGTTATAAATCATCCTGTCGCAGGATCACATTCCAATTTTTTTCCAATTAAATCCAGTTTAAATTCCAAAATAAAAGGAGCCTTGCAAGCAGAGAAATAAAATTTATCTCTTTATTGAAAGGACAAATATTGATATTATTTTTCAAACACCGCTTGTGTTGAAAACCCTTCCAAAGCCAACAGAGTTCGGGAAAAAAATACGGATATGGACAAACTGGAATTTGGCAGCACAAAACAGTGACGTAATTGCTGTTTTTCATCTCAAAATTCATTAGAAGTTAATTACCAGAGCCACGAGGGATTTCTGCTGCTGAGGGCATTGGAAAGGATTTCAGAGAGTCAGGGAATCATGGAATGGTTGGAGTGGGAAGGGAATTAACGAAGATCCAGTGCCACCCCTGCCATGGGCAGGGACACCTCCCACTATCCCAGGTTATTCCAAATCCCATCCAACCTGGCCTTGGACACTCCCAGGGATCCAGGGGCAGCCACAGCTTCTCTGGGAATTCCATTCCAGCCCCTCCCCACCCTCCCAGCCAGGAATTCCTTCCCAATATCCCATCTGTCCTCCAGCTGGAGCTGAAGCCCAGGTTGGACAGGGCTTGGAGCAACCTGGGATAGTGGGAGGCATCCCTGAAACCTGGAATGAGATGATCCCAGATCCCTTCCAACCCAAACCATTCCATGATTCCACGATTCCATTCCAGCCTTGGGATGCAGCATTCCCACTGGGGAAGGACCAGAGATGGGCAGGGAGCCACGAATCCCATGGATATTCCAGGGCCAAGGCTTCCAAAGCCTCAGGAACCAAAAGGAGCAACCCAAAAGTTGGCTGGAAGCCCCTTCAGAATTCCTTGGATCCGTGGATAACACATCCATGAAACACCCAGCTCTTCCCAGAACGGATTTTGCTGATTCATGAGGAAATTCGGATTTCTGCAGCAGGAAAAAAAGATGGAATTTTCCATTTTGTTTAGGAGGGAAGTGGATGAGCGCTGGAAAGGAGTTAAACTCTCCGAGTCCTTCTCCAAGTCCCATCCAGATGTTCCAGAAGGAGCCACCGGCTGCTTCCACAGCTCCTCCTGCCAGCCTTGCTCCCAATCCCTCGGATTTTCCAGGGTGGAAAATTCCCAGAAAACAAAACCCGCCAAAATCGATCCCATGATCCAAGAAATCAGTGGGACTCCGTGGAAATTCATTCTGGAGCTTGATGGTTTAATAAACCCGGAGAAGTCGTGAACAAGATGGGAATTTTTTATATGGAAAAGGAAAAATAATCCCGGGAGGGGGCTCCCAGAGCCAGTCCTGTACATTCCGATTGTTTTCCTATTATTTATAAATCCAGGGAATCGGATTCCTCCAGCTGTCCTTCCTAAACCAGGAGTAATTCAGGTGTGGGACACATCTGCCCAAGGTGCCTCGCCTGGAATCAGGAGTGAAGGAAGAGCAAATCCAGCAGGAATTGGAGCTTTTCATGAGGATGTTTGGGGGGGAATATTTTTATTTAAATATCTAAAAATGGCCTTTTATCTCATATCTAAATATCTAAAAATCTAATTATCTAAATATCTATAAATATCTAAAAATAGCCTTTTATGAAATATCTAAATATGCAAAAATAAAATACCTAAATACACAAAAATCTAATATATAAATATGTAAAAACCTAATATCTAAATATCTATAAATATCTAAAAATGGCCTTTTACCTAATACCTAAATATCTAAAAATCTAATAACTATATAACTATAAATACCTAAAAATGGCCTTTTATCAAATATTTAAATATGTAAAAATCTAATACCTAAATATGTAAAAATCTAATATCTAAATATTTAAAAATTTAATATCTAAATACTTATAAATACCTAAAAATAGCCTTTTATCTAATATCTAAATATCTAAAAATCTAATATCTAAATATCCATAAATATCTAAAAATGGGATAAAAAGAAGGGTGAATTCAGCAGGAATTGGAGTTTTTAATGAGGATGTTGGGGAGGAATATTTTCACTTAAAATTCTAAAAATGGCATTTTATCTCATATCTAGATATCTAAATATCTAATATCTAAATATCTATAAATATCTAAGAATGACCTTTTATCTCATATCTGAATAGCTAAATATCTCATATGTAAATATCTATAAATATCTAAGAATGACCTTTTACCTAATATCTAAATATCTAAATATCTAAAAATTTAATATCTAAATACCTATAAATACCAAAAAAAATGGGATTAAAGGAAGGGTAAATTCAGCAGGAATTTGAACTTTTAATTAGGATGCTGGGGAGGAATATTTTCATTTAAATATCTAAAAATGGCCTTTTATCTCATATCTAAATATCTAAAAATCTAATATCTAAATATCTAAAAATATCTAAAAATAGCCTTTTATCAAATATTTAAACATGTAAAAATCTAATACCTAATTATCTAAAAATCTAACACCTAAATATGTAAAAACCTAATATCTAAATATCTATAAATATCTAAAAATGGCCTTTTATCTCATATCTAATTATCTAAAAACCTAATATCTAAATATCTATAAATATCTAAAAATGGGATTAAAGGAAGATAAATTCAGCAGGAATTGGAGCTTCTAATGAGGATGTTGGGAAGGAATATTTTCACTTAAAAATCTGAAAATGGCCTTTTACCTCATATCTAAATATCTAAATATCTACTATCTAAACATCTATAAATATCTAAAAATGTGATTAAAGGAAGGGTAAATTCAGCAGGAATTGGAGCTTTTAATGAGGATGTTGGGGAGGAATATTCCACTATCCCAGGTTATTCCAAGCCCCATCCAGCCTGGCCTTGGACACTTCCAGGGATTCTGAGACGCTCCTGTCACCATTTCCAGGGCTGTGCTGGAATTCTGTGGGGAAATACTGCAGATATCCCAGATTTTCCATGGATTTTTCCCCTCTGACTTCCTTGCACACGTTGCACACTGACAAAAAACCATCCCCATCCCGTTTTTGGAGCTTTCCCATAGCCACCTCTGCAAATAATTTGAATTTGAAGGAAAGAAAAATCACCTTAAAATCCCCCAGAACAACAAGCTCTCCCAACAAACACACAAAATCAAATGGGTCAAATATATGGGGGGAAAAAAAAAGGGAAAGATTCCTTTTCCAACCAGCAGTGCCAGTGTGATCCTCCAGATGTTCGGACAAACCATAAACCCGATTGTTTTCCAGTTGTTTCTCTTCTTTTCAGCCACAAATGGGAATCATTTTGCAGCACAGAAGTTGAGGGCTGTGCTCTGCTCTCACCAGGCCCTGTGTAATTCCCACTCACAGGACATAAATAATTCCAGCAAAATTAAAAAAAAAAAGGGACACGTTTGCCAGAGGATGCTTCTCCCCCCCTGCTTATAATTACAAGGATGTGTGGTTTTGTTTAAATGGGAAAACAAATGGATTTCCCCAGCTTTTCCCTGCCCTCCATCGGAGCAGGCCCGGCCTTTATCATAAGCTAAAAGAGAAATATTTATAGGAAAGCCTTGTTACAATCCTGGCACGGGATTCCTTCCTCTGGCTGAGCCATAAACTCGCTTGGGAGAAAAAAACTCCCCGGGTGAAGGATCCAGGAGAAATCCAGAGGGTTGTCCCGGTGCCAGGATCCGGCAGTGCACGGGGCTCCCTCAGATCTCCGGCCCGGCCTGGATTTCCCCTGTCAACAGCTCCTTCAGGGCCATATGGATCCTGCTCAGGCCACAGCTGATCCTTCCCTTCAGGAAAAGTGAGGGATGGGATGGCCAGAGAGGGTCCTGGAATCCTGGAGTTGGATTCATTTCCAGTGAGGGTCGGGGATGGAATGGGAATGTGGAGGGATTAAAGGTGCTCAGACCCGCTGGAAGAGCAGCCTGGCAGAGTGGGAGGTGTGCACTGGAATGGGGTGAGGTCCTTTCCAGCCCAAACCATTCCATGATTTCGTGATTTTCCCTTGACATCTCAGCGTTGTGTCCAAAGGAACTCCAGTGGGAACAGCCGTGCAAGGAATTTACTCCAGAGGACTGTGAATCCCACGCAGGAGAAGATTTCCTCAGTGTCCCAGATGAAGGCCCTGGCCTGATGCATCCACGGGCTCTTCCTGGTGGTCCCACAGAACATCTGGAGCTGGTGGTCCCACAGAACATCTGGATCTGGTGATCCCACAAAACATCTGGAGCTGCCCTTGGGAGCAGAAAGCAGGGGAAGAAACTCCACGTTGTGGGATCGCCCGCAGATAATCAACATCAAACACAAAGTGCTGCTGTCCCATCCCTCATTTTCCAGGCCTATCCCTCATATCCTATCCCATCCATCCCCATCCTGTCCCATCCATTGCTATCCCTAAGCTGCCAATCCTCATCTCATCCAGAGGAAAACTGGGAGAAGTCCTGCAGTGCTGGAGAAAGGTCCCTGCACCAACCTGGAGGCAGCTGATCCCAGGAACTTCAGGATTTGGCCTGGAGCTGCTCCCACAGCCCCACATTCCTGTAAGGGGCCAGGATCTTCTACGGAAAGAGATTCTTGGGAAGTCTCATCCTGTTTCCACAGCGGGAGGTGGGAATAGGTGACAATGAGGCCTCACTTCCAATCCTGGGATAGTTTTGGGCCCCTCACAACAAAGGCCTGGACGGGCTGGAGCATTTCCAGGGCAGGGAATGGGGCTGGGAAGGGTCTGGAGCAGCAGGAGAGGCTGAGGGAGCTGGGAAAGGGGCTCAGCCTGGAGAAAAGGAGGATCCAGAGGGACCTTTTCCCTCTCTGAAATTCCCTGACAGGAGGGGCAGCCAGGGGGGTCGGGCTCTGCTCCCAGGGAACAGGGACAGGAGCAGAGGGAACGGCCTCAGGCCGGGCCAGAGGAGGCCTAGATTGGGTATTTGGGAAAATTCCTTCTGGAAGGGGCTGTGCAGCCCTGGCACAGCTGCCCAGGGCAGTGGTGGAGTCCCCACCCCTGGAGGGATTTCAAATCCATGTGGATTTTAATCCAGATATTTTTCCGAAAAGCACAAAACAACTCCCAAATGAGGGTTTTCTGCACAGGGGAAACTGAGGCACGGTGAGAAAACTTCTCCACATTCTTTTCCACAGAGCTGGAATCACACGGATTCACATCCTCCTGAGTCCAATCCAATTTTCCAAACCCAGAGCAAACAGCCGGCACAAAGCACTTCCAGGATTAGCCCAGGAATGCCACCCAAATCCTCTGCTAATCTGCACCGCAAAGTTCACGGAATGAGGCTCCCTCTGGAAACGTTCCCTGCATCCAGCTGGGTCAGGAACACCTTCCAGAAAATTCAGCTCCCCAGGCTGGAGGTTCAGTCCCAAGCAAAGGCTGGATGCAGATTTCATGGAATCCTGGAATCTTTTGGGTTGGAAGGACCATAAAGGTCCTCCCATTCCAAACCCCTGCCATGGGAAGGGACATCTTCCCTTATCCCAGGTTGCTCCAAGCTCCATCCTTTAGGTCAGAATCCTGCATCCCCATCCTGAGGTTTGCACCACACCTCTGAATTTCCATGGAATTGGTGGCTGAGCCTTTTCCTGCACACAAAAAGTGACCTTGGAAGGAATATGAGGACTGAGACTTTGGATGCTCCATCCCTGGAAGCGTCCAAGGCCAGGCTGGATGGGGCTTGGAGCAGCCTGGGATAGTGGGATTTGTCCCTGTCCATGGCAAGGGTGGCACTGGATGGGATTTAAGGCCCTTCCAACCCAAACCATTCCAGAATTCCCTGGCTGCGACAATCCAGGGAAGTTCTCAGCCACAACTCCTGGAGCTGCTTGGAGATTTTTTCTGGGCTGGTGCATCCAAAATTACAATTTTTGGGCTGATTCCCTACATTTCTCCAGGTCCTTCTGGAGACCTGCCCCACCCACAGCTCCATAGGGACACCAGAAGGGAGGGATCCAGCTGGGAGAGGTCGGAGCTCTGGATCATGGAGAGCCTGGAGGACACTCCGGGTTTCCCACCCTGCTCCCCATCAGAGCTGTGGCTTTGTTCTTTCCCTTCCCAGGGCTCAATCCCACAGCCCTTTGGATCTCCCAGCCCCGCTCCATCCCTGCATCCCCGAACATTCCAGCTGCTCTGCTCCTGCTTCCAGGGAAGCTGCCGTGTGCTGGTGCCCCTGGGAGCAGGGATTTGCCAGAGCAGTAGCTGGTGAGAACCTCTGGATTGTCCCAGCCCGGAGCTAACGTGGCCACGGCCACTTATCCCTGGCTGCTGTTTCCCATTACAGCCTCCCGAAAACGAGCGGGATGCAAGCCCTGGGATCCAAGCCGGGATTGGAGGCCTCCGGAGCTCTGCTGAGGCTCTGGATCACTTCCAGCTCCTTCTTCTCCGGACTCGGAGACAATCACACTCCTGGGCTCGTCCCTTCTCCGCCTGTTCCCTGCGAAAAAGTTCAAACCAACCCCCCCGGTCGTTGCCGTTCCATGGTTTTCCCAGATGCTCGGGAATTGCTCCGAAGGTTTCCCGAGGCTTCTCAGGTCAGGAAATGCAGAGCAGCTCCATCTCTGCACGAGCTCCCAAGCTGGAATTATGCATGGATGGACAGCACAATTGTAAATTCAGGAATGCTTCACATTCCCAGAGCACCCCCTCATTCCTGGGAGTGGGAAAAGCTTCATCACTTTCAAATTAAATTTTACGCTGGTGGTGGATCAGGATTTTTCCAGAGGCAGTTTTGGGAGCTATTTGGAAGCTCTCCCTCCTCTATCCCGTTTTTTGCAGCGATGGATGTCCTGGTCCACAAGTTCAGAGGGAAAGGCCACCACGGATGAGGCGGCATCTCCTTTATTTGGCATCCAAGAACATTCCAGAGGGAGGAAGGACACGCTGTTCAGCAGGTGGGAATATTCCTGGGAGATCTGCAAGTCCAAAGGATCCTCCAATCTCCACCAAATTTCTTTGACCTGAACACTTTGGGCCCCTCACAACAAAGACCTGGAGGGGTTGGAGCGTGTCCAGGGATGGGAATGGAGCTGGGAAGGGGCTGGAGCAGCAGGAGAGGCTGAGGAAGCTGGGGAAGGGGCTCCGCCTGGGGCAAAGGAGAATCCAGAGGGATTTTTCTCCCTCTCTGAAAATCCCTGACAGGAGGGCAGCCAGGGGGGTCAGGCTCTGCTCCCAGGGAACAGGGACAGGAGGAGAGGGAACAGCCTCAGGCTGGGCCAGGGGAGGCTCAGATTGGATATTGGGAAAATTCCTTCCTGGAAAAAATGACCAACATTTGGAACAGCCTGTCCAGGGCAGTGGTGGAGTCCCCACCCCTGGAAGTTCAGCCCATGAACAGAGGTGGCACTGGGAGGTGTGGAGACCTGAAGGGAACCTGGAAGAAACCTGGAAAGAGACTTTTTCCAAGGGCTTGGAGTGCCAGGACACAGGGAATGGCTTTCCACTGCCAGAGGGCAGGGATAGGTGGGATATTGGGAAGGAATTCTTGGCTGTGAGGGTGGGGAGGCCCTGGCATGGAATTCCCAGAGAAGTTGTGGCTGCCCCTGGATCCCTGGGAGTGTCCAAGGCCAGGCTGGAGCACCCTGGGATAGGGGAAGGTGTCCCCGCCCATGGTAGGGGTGACACTGGATCCTCTTTAATTCCCTTCCCACCCAAACCATTCCATGATTTTTTTATTCTGTTTCCACTGGGTCTCCACTGCTCCCTCTCGCAATTCCACACGGAACACGGGGACTTGGAAGAAACATTCTGCTGCCTAGAGAGTGAAATTCCCTTTATTTATAGGATGGGTTAGTCACGGACAGAATTCCCCACCTTTCACCCCTCAGGTCCTCAACCCCCTCAGACCCACTGTCAGTGCCAGCAAAAAGCACCTGTATCCCTAAAATTCCACAATTTTCCAGCGAGCAGAGCTAGGAAGCATCAAGCCCAGACAGGGATTTGTCCCTATTTTTACTGTGTGGGACACAGGGCTCTGGTTCTTGGATTCCAGAGCAGCTCCGAGTGTTTTGTTTCGCTCCAAGGTGCTTTGTTTTGCTTTCAGCTCCTTTAATCCTCGCAAGGAATTGTTTAAATTCCATGCTGAGACCAGGAATGATTTTGAGACAGACAATTCCGAAGGCTTCGTTATTGTACTTTTTTTTTATTATTTTATTTTACAAAAAGGCCTCTGTGCTGTTTTGTTTTTTTTTTTTTTTTTTTTTTTTT
>VZRZ01008554.1:53929-78159 GCA_013398175.1 Climacteris rufus
CCTAGGTGAAAAAAAAAAAAAAAAAGGTCACTTATCTCTCCCTGGAAGAATGAGCAGCAGATGTGGCTGTATCCCAAAGCGTGTTCCCATTGGATTGCCATTGGGAAAGCACCTTCTTTCCTGAAATTCCTTTATCTCTGAGTACACAACACCCCCACTATCCCAAAGCCCAAGGAATGGCTGTTAAAAGGAGGAAAATTGGGATGCCAGGGTTTACTTTAATAACCATGAAAGGCTTGGAATTGTGGAATGGTTTGGGTGGGAAGGGACCTCCATGGTCATCCCATTCCATGCCCTTCCCATGGGAAGGGACATTTCCCTTAGATCAGGATGCTCAGCTGGAAAATTGGGAGAATCCAGTAAGCAGAGGAAGGTTTGGAAAGCCACATTTGGGAAAGGAAAGGATGGATCTGGGAGAGGAACCCAGTATCCCAAACCTTTGAATGGGAGATTCCCATCCTGCAAACTGGGACTTGGATTTCCAAGCTGAGTTTGCTGCTCACATTCCCAGCTTCACAAATCCACTATCCCAGGCTGCTCCAAGCCCATCCAACCTGGCCTTGGGCACTTCCAGGGATCCAGGGGCAGCCACAGCTTCTCTGGGAATTCCATCCCAGACCCTCCCCACCCTCCCAGCCAGGAATTCCTTCCCAATATCCCACCCAAATCTCCCCTTTTCCAATGGGAAGCCATTCCCTGTGTCCTGTCCCTCCATCCCTTGTCCCCAGTCCCTCTCCAGCTCTCCTGGAGCCTCTTTAGGCAGAATTCCCCCCTTTCCTGCTGCTCTCCATGGAATCAGCCCAGGACTCAGGGAATTCTGTCTGGGCCATGTGCAGCTTCTCATCCACCAACACCCCAAATCCTTTTTCCCATGGCTGCTCCCAAGAAAGGGCTGGAAATCATCAGTTAGTGCAGCATCTGTGTTCTGGGAAGGACCAGGCCTCCCCACCCTCCCAGGCAGGAATTCCTTCCCAATATCCCATCTCCCTGGCTCTGAGGAAAGGCTCTCTCTCCTTGTCACCCTCCCAAGCCTGGTGCCATCGATCCAGTGCCACCTCGGACCACCCCGCGCTCCCATTGTCACTTCCATACTCCCATCCCAATCCAGGACTTCAGAGGCCTCAGGGAGGACAAGAAGGCCTCGGCCTCCTGCAGGACACCATCTGGGATCCGAGGGCTCCTCCCAGACACCGAGCTCTGTGATCCACAAGTTCTGACTCTCCAGGCCCTGCGGATCCTTGGCATTCCCGGACGGAGCTCGGCCCGGCTGTGAGCATAGCTTGGGGTTCCCTGGAGAGCGGCCTGGAGGTCCTGGCAGTGCCAGAGGCCCAGCTCCATGCCAAGCACAGCTCTGCTCTGCTGGAGCAAATCCCTGGAAAAGCATCCCTTTTTTTTTTTTTTTTTTTTTGGTTTTTTTTTTTTCATTTTTTCTTTCAATTCCTGCTTTTTTTTTTTCTCCCACGTCTGGTCCTTTGTCCTCAGATGAGGTGCAATGTTCAGGCACAGCCCTGAAATGGGGTGAAAACAATTTCGGAACAAGAGGGGAAAATCGTTTCTCCCTGGCAGCCAGAACCCTTCCTTAGGCCTTGGAATCTTTCCCTGATTTCCAGAAAAGCTCCAGCTGCTCTGAGCAATGCCGGGCTGTATTTGTCTGATTTTTGGGAAGTTTGGAAGTGGGAAGGAGGAAGGGGAGCAGATGCAGACTGTGAAGATGCACTGATGGATGGATTTTTTTAGGAAACTTCCCAGGATCCTGGTTCATAGGAACACGGAATCCCAGAATGGTTTGGAAGGGACCTTCAGGATCATCCCAGGGACACCTTCCCCTATCCCAGGATGCTCAGATTTTACTCTGCTGCTGAAAAAGCCCGGGAAAAATGTCCACAGCAGTGAGACTGGAATTGGAACCTCCTCCCAGTCCTGACTGGAAAAGGGAGGAGAATTCCTTCAAAAAGGTGGAATTGTGTGGCTGCCCCATCCCTGGAAGTGTCCAAGACCAGGTTGGAGCATCCTGGGATAGTGGGAGGTGTCCCTGCCCATGGCAGTTTGGGATTAAATCATCTTTCCGTGATTGCCATTCCATGATTGCAGGAACTATGGCCAAACGGGGATACTGGGATCATGAGCTGTCAGGGAATGTTCCTTCCCAAAGGTTAATTATCCTGGAGATGCTGACAATGACCCTGGAACAATCCTGGGAAAGGAACCTGTGACATCCTTAGCTGTCCCTGGATTACTCTGGGACATGGATTCCTTCCCTTTCCCACAGCTGCTGCCTGTATCCCTCTGGAATCTCCTCCAGAATCATGGAATGATTTAGGGTGAAAGGCACCTTTAAAATTATGTAATCCCAACTCCCAAAAGCCTGGAAAATCCCCTCTTTTCCCCCCTTGTCTTTCTCCTTTCCAAGCTCTGCAGGGAAAACACCGCTTCCCTCCCGGAGAGGGAACGCTGGGCAAGGAGCTCCTTCCAGAAATAACCACTTTCCTCATTTCCGACCCTAATCCGTTTTTCCCCGTCCTTTCCATAAAAACAACAATAATCAAACAAAGCCCCTTTTTTCTCCGTGGCTTTTTCCCGACCCAGACACAGAACCCTGGTGCCTCAAAGTCTCACGGAGCAAATCCAGGCTGGGAACTTCAGCCAGGACTCGGTGCCACCTCCAAACTTTGGACACTTCTTTGGACTCACCTTCCCTGGGAGGGACAAGGCTCTGGATTTGTTCTTGGATCCGCAGCTCTGAGTGGATACCCGGAGCCTCAGCAGGGAAAGGTCGTTTCCACTCGTTGACATTCAGGCTGCCTCTCCTCCAGGGATATTTTTATTCCAAGAGCATCAGCCTGGCCGGGGAGAGGCTTCCCGGTTGTCAGGATTTCTGGGAAGGGGGAGCTTTCACACCTGGAGGGATCGGAGCTTTTGACAGGGAAATAATTCAATCCTAATGCGTCTTCTCCTGATGGCTTCGCCCCTGGATTGGATGGGAGCTGTTGGCTGTCCTGGGATAATTTCCCAACAAAAGGGTTTTGTGAGCTCACGGCTCCTCTGCCAAACCTTCTCCCTCTCCCTGCTCGAGAACTTCTGAGCCTTCCCACCCACTGTAATTCCCACTGGGATTGCTCCAAAGCAGGAAAAGGGGGAATTCTGTCCCTCTGCCCCTCCAGATGAGACCCCACATACAGAGCTGCTCCAACTCCCAGATCCCAACTTCAGGATGACGTGGAGCTGCTGGAGAGAGCCCAGAGGAGCCACGGAGCTGCTCCAGGGCTGAAGCCCCTCTGGAGCCAGGCTGGGAGAGCTGGGAATGTTCACCTGGAGAAGGAAAAGCTCCAGGGAGAGCTCAGAGCCCCTGCCAGGGCCTAAAAGGGCTCCAGGAGAGCTGGAGAGGGACTGGGGACAAGGGATGGAGGGACAGGACACAGGGAATGGCTTCCCATTGGAAAAGGAGAGATTTGGGTGAATAACGGGAAGGAACTCCTGGCTGTGAGGGTGGGGAGACCCTGGCATGGAATTCCCAGAGAAGCTGTGGCTGCCCCTGGATCCCTGAAGTGTCCAAGGCCAGGCTGGACGGGGCTTGGAGCAGCCTGGGACAGTGGGAGGTGTCCCTGCCCAGGGCAGGGGTGGCACTGGATGATCCTTAAGGTCCCTTCCCACCCAATCCATTCCAGGATTCCATGACTCCATTCTTCAGGATTATTTCAATGTGAACCCACAAAAACCAGGCAAATAAGAAGAAAGATCTAAAAGGTAAAAATCTGGGCAGAATCCCAGGGAGCTCTGGCCTTTCCAGACCCAGGCACGGACACAGGGAAGTCAGGAGCTGCCGGGACATCTCCACTTCCTTCTCCGCCCTGGGAACACTCTGGGAAGTCCAGGACAAGGACTTTTGTACGTCCCAAATCCCAGACTGGATTCCTACTCACCACAGCAACGGGGACGATTTGGTGCCTTAAGAATTCCCAGGAATAACGAGGTTGGAGACCGAGGGATATTTGAGCTGGGGATTAAGGTGGGGCAGCTGCTCTGTCCTGCTCAGCCCCAGCTTAAGAAAGACTGAGCCTAAAGCTGAGCCTATGAAGGTGTGGCTGGAATGGGAACAATCCCAGACAGCCCCCGGAGTGATCCCTCAATCCCAGATCCTGCTCCACAAGGAAATCATTCCTAATCCTGGACTAGACCCAGGATGGGATGAGGCTGGGAATGGGTGAATTATTGTGGATATTGGGAAGTTTGGAAGATCCCAGCGGGGCAGCCAAAAGCTCCCGGTGGGAGCCAGATCCCTGTGGGATGAGGAAGAAGAGATTTGTGGGATCAGGATGGAGCAAACATCCCGCTCCAAGGGGAGTTCAGCCATGGAAAACTCCAGCCCATAAATCCAGGCTCTTCCTATCCCATTCCCCATCCATCCTGGCTGGATGTCACCAGCCAGGAACACAGATCCCAACGTTGTATCCCATTATCCCACATTCGAGCCCTCCGCGGAGCTGCATCCCCATTTTCCCAAGAGGGAATGGCTCATCCCACTTCCAGGGCTATTTCAGGAACGAAATCCCATCCGATGGAAGTGTCAGAGGGAGAAGGGCCAAGCTGAGCTCCGGAGCAGCAGTCAGGTGAGGTGAGGACCTGGGAATGATGCCAACGGATTTTGGCAGGATGCGGGAATCCCACACACCTCCCACTTGGGCAGAAACGGGAATTTCCTCAGGATTTTTGGGATTGATGGCTGGAGGACCCTCCCAGCATTGCTCAGGTTCCCAGGAGATATTTGGGGAGGGGGTCCATCCCAGTTCTTCCCTCCATGCACAGCAGAATCAAGGAATCATGGAATATTACGGGATTGGAATGGACCGTAAGGATCATCCAGGCAATTCCCACTATCCCAGGTTGCTCCAGGCCACCCAGAAGAAGTTAAGGAAGCTGTGACACAGGCAAAGTGAATTCCATGTGGAATTCTCCACCGAAATGTGAATTATTTTGGATCCTGGATGTGTCAGAAATTCCCAGAGATGTTGCACAGTCCCAGTCCTTGGAAGTTTTCCAGGTTAGCCTGGATAAATCCCTGAGCAATCCGGTCTTGGAGCAGGAAGCTGGACCAGGCACCTCCCGAGCTTCCTTCCTGCTTGAATGATCCCTGGGAATTCCCAATCCCAGGGAGAAGCCACCCAGTTATCCCCAGCACGGGGAGATACCGACCATCCAGTCCTGCTGTATCCCAAATATCCAAACCCCTCATCCCAAAAAACAGCGGTGCTTGGCTCTTTAACATTCCTTGCCTTATTCTTTGTGATTTTCCCTCCACATCCAGCAAATTTGGGATGAGCTGGATTCTTTAAATATTTGGTTAAGAGCTCGCCACATTCAGGGCGAGGTCAAAGCCTTGCTCTTCCCTCCGGGATTTTCCAGAGGTTTTCTGAGCCATCCCAGAGGATTTTGGGATGTGAAAATGCTGCTTTCACTCCTGATCCAAGAAGAAACACGGATCAAACATCCCAGCCTCCACCACCAGCTGCATCTCCTTATTTTTCCTTATTTTCCACCCTAAATTCCCCTCCTGCTCCAGGGGTAACTCACCCATTCCCAAAAATCCTGCACTGCTCTCCCTTCCTTCCATAATCCCTAGGACAGCAAAGAATTTGATGTGTCCCCTATGGAAAAGCCGAAGGGATAAACATTTGGAAAAGGTTTGGAAAAGCCAAAGGGATAAACCTTTGGAAAGGTTTGGAAAATGCAAGGGGATAAAATTTTGGACAGGTTTGGAAAAGCCAAAGGGATAAACCTGTGGAAAAGGTTTGGAAAAGACAAAGGGATAAACCTTTGGAAACAGGTTTGGAAAAGCCAAAGGGATAAAACTTTGGAAGGGCCTTGGAAAAGCCAAAGGGATAAACCTTTGGGAAAGGTTTGAAAAAGCCAAAGGGATAAAACTTTGGAAGGGCCTTGGAAAAGCCAAAGGGATAAACCCCGGGCCTCCCAGGCTCTCAGGGTGCAAAAGATCCCAATCCAGGCAATCCTATCTTTCCTCCTCTCCTGACCTGCCACAATCCCGGGGTGTTTTCCTGCCGGATCCCAGACATTCCAGGATGAAGGAGGGAAGTTCAGCTCCATGCTGGTGGCTCCAGACCCATCCATATTAAATTCCTACAGGATCCAAGCTAAATCCCATGGTTTACCTGATTTGGATGTTCTTGGCCTGCGATTTTCCAACTGAATGGACTTGTTGTAAAGCCGGGAATTCTGCCTTTTTTTTTTCTTTTTTGAATGTTGGCTGGTTTTCCCTATTGCCAGATTTCCTGAGTATTGCCAGGGCACGAGGCCAAATCCCAGCTTGTTCGGAATCCTAAAATCCTCCAGGAGAAGGAGACGGAGGTCCCATGTTTCCCTTGGAAGAGGAAAAAATTCCAAAGGCTGTTCGGGGAGGTATCCCGATCCCAATCCTCCAGGAATGACCTCATCCTGCTAACCAGGAGTTGGCTCCAGGCTGGATGGAATAAAGGTCTCCTGCTGCCTCTGGATTCCGGAGGTTCAGGTGGAGTTGTCCAGGGAAGTTCTCCTGGATTCCGGGTTTATCCGTCCTTTTCTAAGGACAGCTCTAAAGGGAACGTCATGGAATCACTGAGTGTCCCAAATTGGGAGGGATATTCCAGGTTTATCCATCTTTTTTCAAAGGGCAGCTCTCCAAAGGGGAAATCATGGAATCACAGAATATCCCGACTTGGGAGGGATATTCCAGGTTTATCTGTCCTTTTCTTAGGACAGCTGTCTAAAGGGAAGTTATGGAATCACGGAATATCCCAAGGTGGGAGGGATATTCCAGGTTTATCCACCCTTTTCTAAGGACAGCTCTCCAAAGGGGAGATCATGGAATCACCAAATATCCTGATTTAGGAAGGATATTCCAGATTTATCTGTCCTTTTCTAAGGACAGCTCTCCAAAGGGAAGTTATGGAATCATGGAATACTCCAAGACGGGAGAGATATTCCAGGTTTATCTGTCCTTTCCAAAGGACAGCTCTCTGATCACGGAATCATGGAATATCCCAGATTGGGAGTCACACACGGGGACCATCGACCTCCTGGCCCTGCACAGGACAATCCCAAGAATCCCAAAGAGATGGAAGTGGATGAAATCCACTCCGATTCTCCAGCTGAGGATCCACCATCCTCGGATCAAATCCCTTTCCTTCCACAGGTGCTTTTCCTTGGCAAATTTAGATTTTTCCCCCTTTTTCTGAGCTGGATTTTTTCATTTTTAGGAGCTGGGCTTGGGTGATCCCAGGGGTCCCTTCCACCTCTGGATATTCTCTGGTTTTTTGGGAATTTCCCAGGGGTGGCAGCTTTTTAGACAAGCAGCTTTTTAAACCCCTTTTCCAAGGATCTGCTGAGTGATCCAGGGATCTGAAACACTGATCCCATTTCCCACAGCACAGTAATGGTGGCAGGAGAGGGTTTCGTTTTCCATGGATCTTTTCCATGGATCTTTTCCATGGAATTACAATCGACTCCTCAGGAAATTCTGCTCCTCTCCTATTCCCTGACAAAGACACCTGGGAGACATCACCTTTTCCAGCCTCTGGTTCCATGCAATCCCGATTCCTTGGGAATATCAACAGATGGGAACAAGGAATTCCCGAGGAGCCAACCCACTGAACAATCCCGACTCCAAATCCCTCCAGATCCCACCCTCTGTCTGCTCCACGAAACTCCAAGGCGCTGGAAAAATCTGCTTTTCCCAACAGGAGCAGGGAGTCTCCCTTGGATATGAAATGCTTTTCCCAGTCTGGGAATTGCGGTTGGAATTCCTGGCAAGATTCCCATCATAAATTACGATAAAAGAGCGGGAATAGCCCCAGCACTGACACCCAAAAATAGGGAAGGGAGGATTGGGAGCTCCACTGGAGTGGCCTGGATTTGGAATTTTAAGGAAATCTTCAAAGTTCTCATTTTGATTTATTTTCAGGCTTCTGTGGCAATTTTATTCCCAATAAAAATCCACACGATTCGGCCGTCAGAAATCTGATTTTCCTAAAATATCAACCAGCTAAACAAAGGAATTCCAGTGCTCCAAATGTGATGGGAATGGAGAAATTCCTCTTTTCCCTTCAAACAGCCTTTTCCAGCACGGAAACATTCCCTGATACAGATGTGGAGGCTGAGAGGGATTTTGTATGGAATTCCTTATCCAGTGGGATAATTTCTGCTTCCTGCAGAGCCGGGGGATTTCCTGGAATCCCAGATAAAGCTGGGATGGGGAGAGTTTTCTTTCCTAAGGCCTGGATAAAAACCTTAAATGCTTTTGCCTGGAAGCACTTTGGGACACACCTTGGCGTTATCCAGGGATAACGCGGAAAATAGCTGGGATTTGGCTACAGGAAAGATGCTGCCGTCTCCCAGCTCCGATGGAAATCCACATGGATAATTCTTATTATCCCAAGGTTCCTCCCAGCTTTATCTCCAGCCATTCCAGTGTGAAATTCTGCTGAAAAATCCCCAGTTCAAAGCAGCTTTTCCTGCCTGGAGTATTTCAGGAAAAGCATGGATGTTGGGATTTCCATGGGATCTGTGGCTTTAATTCCATCACCTGCTGATCCAGCCCTCTCAGGGACATGGGAATTAATCCTCAAGGGCTCCACGACTGTTGGAATTCTCCCTGTTTCCCTTTTTCCCTGTGGGAGGAATAAAAATCATTCCGGATTCTTCAAACCGCAGCAGGCAAATTTTTCCATGTGAGCCCTGAAGGGTGGGACTGCAAAGGACAGGAAAAATCATGGAATCTTGGAATGGTTTGGGTGGGAAGGGACCTTAAATCCCATCCCATTCCACCTCCTGCCATGGGCAGGGACACCTCCCACTATCCCAGGGTGCTCCAAGCCCTGTCCATCCTGGCCTTGGACACTTCCAGGGATCCAGGGGCAGCCACAGTTTCTCTGGCAATTCCATGCCAGGGCCTCCCCACCCTCCCAGCCAAGAATTCCTTCCCAATATCCCACCCAAATCTCCCCTTTTCCAATGGGAAGCCATTCCCTGTGTCCTGTCCCTCCATCCTTTGTCCCAGCCTCTCTCCATCTTCCTTGTCAGCTCCTTCAGGTCCCGGAAGATCCCTTCCCTTCTCCAGGCTGAACAATCCCAAATCCCTCTGTGTTTCCTCATAGGAGAGGGGGCATAAAGAACCATCCAATTCCCACGGGCAGGGACACTTCCCGCTATCCCAGGGTGCTCCAAACCCTCTCCACCTTGGCCTTCCAGAGTCCCCACATTGTGGTTTAAAGTTTTATTCCATTTTTTCCTTATTTTCCAGGATACAAATCCAGCGGAACAGGCCTTTCCTTGCCCACACTCCCGCTCTCCCCTCTCCCTTTTCCTTCATGGATATCCCCCAAAACCTGAGCTCATATTGGATTCATTTCCTCCCTGGATACCTCTGCTCCAAACACTCGGCACAGGAGCGGTTGTTGACCTTCTCCCGTTGGATTCGGAGCTCCCCTCCAGCTTGGATCTCCATCCTCTTGGAATCCTGCAGCCCTAGGAAAACGCACGAGGAAACCAGGACAAGGAATCCAAACCTGTTGGATTTGAGGGGCTTCAAATATTCCCGGAGCTTCCAAACCCTCCCCGACTCCCTCACATCCAACTGGAGCCAGGTGGAGCAGCCAGAGGTTGTTGAGGCTTTCCTGAGTGTCCAGGAGCTGGGATGGCTTCCAGGGATGCAGGCAAAACTTGGGAAAAACCAGGAACCATCCCAGTGTTCCTGGAAAGTTTTGTCTCCATGAGCATCCCACAAAGGGGATGAGACAGGGAATCATTTATGGATGTTGGATATGGAGTCTGGATACCAGGACTGGCACTTCCCATCCAGCTGTGGAAGGTTTCCCAATAAAGTGCTGGGAAAAAAAGTGCTGGAAAGCCCAGGATGGATAAATCGGAGTGGTCCAAAAAGCAGGAGAAGGGTTTTGCTTGGATCCAAGCCTCCTGGCTGGATCTTGGCTTGGGAACAGCCACCTCTGCCCAGCTTGGATCACACACCTCTCCCAAGGAGAACTTCTCCGCCAGAACGTAGGGATCCATGGATTAAATCCATGAAAAAACATGGAAATGACTCCTGGATGATCCTGTTGTCCTTTGGAAGGAAAAAAATGTAATAAATCATCTTCAAAGCCAGGAGATTTGGAGAAGTTTGGATTCAAATCCTGATATTTTGGCCCAATTCCAGCAGTAGGAAATAAAAAGCAGCTTTATGGAAGTTAAACCAAAAATTCCAGAATTTAAGGGATGGGATGATGAGTTTAAGGGTTTTTCCTACAGATCTCAGGGATTTGGGAGGTTTAGGTTGGGAAAAGTGGGATATCCTGACCATTCACCACAGCTGGGAAAATTAGATGGAATATTTTCCAGTGTCCAGCAAATCCCAAGCTGGAGGAAGCGGCAATCCCACAAAAACAGCTCTTCCCCCCTGGAATTTTCCTTCCCCTAAGGCTTGATCCAAGCAAAGCAGGATCCAAGGGATCCAGGGATCCACAGGATACAAGGGAAAAGCAAAACACTTCAAACCCTTGGCTCGCTGCCGGCTTTGGCTGAAATTCCTGAAACACAAGGATATGGATGTTCATCCATGGAGTGCTCAGCTGGGAATCTGCTCCTTAACACATCCATGAATTCCCTGTGTCCTTGAACTGTCCGTAAGCACAGTGGGAAGATGAGAAATTGAGGAAGCAGGGAAAAGACTTCATCAGGAATTCAAATGGCAGGACAAGGAGGAATGACTTCCAAATGAAAAGAGCAGGATTAGGTGGGATTTGGGGAAGGAATTCCTTCCTGTGAGGGTGGGGAGGTCCTGGCATGGAATTCCCAGAGAAGCTGTGGCTGCCTCTGGATCCCTGGGAGTATCCAAGGCCAGGCTGGATGGAGCTTGGAGCAACCTGGGATAGAGGGAGGTGTCCCTGCCCATGGATGGGGTGGGAATTGATGGGATTTAAGGTCCCTTCCCACCCAAACCATTCCATGATTCCAGGAGTTCCCCAAGGAGCAACTCTCCCTCCTGGAAGCTTCACCACAGAAAGCTCCTGCAGGGAATTCCTGCTGGGAAGACATGGAGAGGGTGGGATGAGCCAATCCTGGCCGGGTGGGGGCAGCTCTTGGGATGAGGGGTTGGAGCAGCTCTGGGAATGCAAAATTCCCCTTTTCCAGTGGGATTCCTCTGGAACCCTTTGAGCCCACGTTTTTCCTTGAACTCCTGTGTCAGGAAAATCCTTTGGCTGCGACATCAGAGGGAGAAAAATGGAGAAAAGACTGGGAGCCCAAGGGTCTGAATTTCCTTGGAAAGCCCATCCCGGGTGTGGATGCAGCACTGCTCACACACCTGGCACATTCCTGGTTATCCATGGGCTCTCCCGGCAAATTCCTGGTTATCCATGGGATCTCCCAGCACATCCTGGAAGAGAAAATCCCTCAGGGCTTCCCAAGCCATTGGGAAACCTCCCTAATGCCAAAGTCTTGGATCAAGCTGTGGATTTCCCTCCGAGCTCAAGCCCTGGTTGGGAAGCGCTGCCCGAGGCTGCCCCAGGAATGTCCCTCTGGAATTTGGGACGGCAGATTCCAGCCTGTCCCAACACAAACATTCCACAAGGGGCTTCCCACACCACCATTTCCTGGCACAGGGACACGATCTGGACCGTATGGAATTGTCGTGACCACCGGGATCCCAGAGGGGCCAGCCCAGCATTCCCAGTGCCTGTGGAGTGGGCGCAGTGACCTGGGAGAGGTTGGAAAAATCCATGGGGCATCCCTGGAATGGGATGTGGGACACATTCCCCAGGGATTTGTGGTCGGAAAGGGCATTTTATCCGGGCAGGGAGATCCCAGCTCCTCCCTAAGCAGCTCCGAGCAATCAGCTCTGGCTCGGAGCAGAGGTTTTCCTGGATGGAAATGTTTGTGGGAATACCACCCCTGAGGGAACAACACCCACGCTCCAAAGGTTTATTCCCTTTTCCTGTTTTTTTTCTGTTTTTTCCCATTTTTTCCCATGTTTTGACCCCATGAAGCTCCAGGCTTTGGATGTTCCGGATGAATTCCCATCCAGATCAGCAGAGATCCACGGCCGCTCCCAGAGAAATCCAGGTTTAACAGTGGGATTTCCTATTTTAAGGAAAACACCTGATCCAGGCCTGCTTCATCCTGAGCCCCTTATTTCCTCTGGGAATTGTTTTCCTGCCTGTCTGGGTGATGGTTCCCTCCTTTCCAGCACAGGGATGCAGCTCCCAGAAATTCCTCGGTGCAGCTCCGAGATCCTGGCCTGGCCCTGGTATTCCTTGTCCAGGAAATGTGGATGAGAGGGGATTGATCCAAAGAGGGATGGAAAAGGAGAGGAGGCTGAGGAAAATAAACCTGTCCAGGCTTGGAATGTTCGGAGGTTCCAGGGAAGGGAAGGGAAGGGAAGGGGAGGGAAGGGAAGGGAAGGGGAGGGAAGGGAAGGGAAGGGGAGGGAAGGGAAGGGAAGGGGAGGGAAGGGAAGGGAAGGGGAGGGAAGGGAAGGGAAGGGGAGGGAAGGGAAGGGAAGGGGAGGGAAGGGAAGGGAAGGGGAGGGAAGGGAAGGGAAGGGGAGGGAAGGGAAGGGAAGGGGAGGGAAGGGAAGGGAAGGGGAGGGAAGGGAAGGGAAGGGGAGGGAAGGGAAGGGAAGGGGAGGGAAGGGAAGGGAAGGGGAGGGAAGGGAAGGGAAGGGGAGGGAAGGGAAGGGAAGGGGAGGGAAGGGAAGGGAAGGGGAGGGAAGGGAAGGGAAGGGGAGGGAAGGGAAGGGAAGGGGAGGGAAGGGAAGGGAAGGGGAGGGAAGGGAAGGGAATGTTGGATATTGGGAAAATTCCTCTTGGAAAGGGCTGTCCAGCAGGACAGGGATGGAATCTCCATCCCTGGAGGGATTTAAAATCCCTGTGGATGTGGCACTTGGGGACATGGATCAGTGAGGGCCTTGGCAGTGCTGGGAGAAGAGTTGGGCTCCAGGATTTCAAGGATCTTTTCCTAACCACTTCTGTAATTCCAAGATTCTCTGGTTTTATGTCTGGTCTGTGAACTTGGATCATCAAACTTCTGGGAATAAGTCCGAGCTTTGCTGGGAAAAGGCCCTGGACTAACAGCTCAGCAGCCTGGATTGTGTTCCCAGGTTTGAGGAGCCGGAGTTTCATCCCTGGTTTTTAGAAGCAGGAAAAATTTTCCTGAGTTTTATTTCGTGGAAAACGCATCCAAGGAGAGTTTGTTAAAAAACAGGAAAAGAAAACGAAAGGAGAATATAAAACAATAAAAACAAGGGACACAACTGTGGAAACAACAACCCCTTCTCGGGATGACAAATCCGGCTGCTCCCAAGGCACACTCCCGCTTTTCCAAGAATGTCGACTTCGGAGAAGGATGGAAGCATTTCCATTGAAAGGCACTTCTGGATGCCCTCCGGCCTCACCCCTTCTGGATCCGTGCTTGGATCATCAGGCACTGAGTCAGCTACTCATGGATGCGGGATGAGGGCCTCAGGGTGAGAGAATTCCTGCCGGGAGCCCGATTTTCGGGATGGTGATGTCGGAGACTGAGTCAGAGCTGCTCCGGGCCCATCTGGTTGTGATTTTGGGAACGGCAAAGATCGGAAGAATCCTTGGCAGGGAAAGGCCTGGAGGCTTCCGAGTGGGAATGGGGTCTGTGGGGGAGGCTGGCATCCATATGGGAAATGCTGGGATAGAGGAAAGATTCCCTTTTCCTGCCTCCTTCCCACCTTCAATAGGTGAGAAATTGCTGGAAGCAGCTCCAACATTCCCATGGTTCCAGCAGGAATTTGGGCTCCTGGGACCTCACTGGATTTTCTCCCTTTAGGGAGCTCAGCATTCCCAGCTGGAGAATCCCGGTTGGATAAATGCTGCCGTCCTTGGATTACACAGGAACATTGGAATTGTGCCTTGGAGGGGAGGTTCAGGATGGAGTTTGAACCCCAGATCCTGGGAAAAGCCAAAGTGTAGCCCAAGGAAAGATGGGGATGGGTCAGAGGCGGGAATGCCACATCCCATTCCCACATCTGATGGTGGGATGACAAGGAAGAGGATCCCACAATCCGAGGATGTGCCAAAGGGTTTCCAGCCCCGTGAGGCTGTTCCCAGGAACAACACTCATCATCCCTCATATCCTCATCTGGAGAGTGCTGATGGAAGTTCTGTCATTCCCCAAAAATCCCTTGGCTTGGAGCTTTCCCAGGGAGCCAATTCCATGCTCCAGCTGCTGAGGGACACTGGATTCCCTGGCTCTGGGGTTGGGAATAATCGGAGGGAAAGAGGGGATGGATGGAACTTGGGATGGGGCTCAGAGGGATACGGAGCCTCTTGGACACCAAAATTTGAGATTGAACCGAGCTGCAAAATCCCATTTTGTTCCACAGCCTGGGAGATCCCCTGGATCTGGGAATTTTGGAAGGCTGAAGTGACATCACTTATTTTGGTTTATCCCCTTTTCCTGGTTTTTCCCACTTTTTCCCCATGTTTTATCCCTGCAGCTCATCCAAAGCTGATGCTTTGGCCCCGTGAAGCCCCAGGCTTTGGATGCTCTGGAAGAATTCCCATCCAGGTGATCCAAGCCTGGCAATGTCCTGCTCCAGAGCCGGCTCTGCCAGATGGAGAACATTCCTTCCGGAGATGCCACTGCCAGCCAGACTTGGATCTGCTTCCTGCTTCCCTGGTGCTTGCCAGGGAGCTGGGACAAATCCTGGAGCAGGGAATCTCTCCAAAGAGCTTCCTCTGGCTCCTCCTGGGGTCTGGTTTTCCCTGGGACAAATCCTGGACCACGGAATCTCTCCAAAGGGCTTTCCTCACTCCTCCTGGGGCCTGGTTTTCCCTGGGACAAATCTTGGAGCAGGGAATCTCTCCAAAGGGCTTCCCTGGCTCTTCCTGGGGCCTGGTTTTCCCTGGGACAAATCCTGGAGCAGGGAATCTCTCCAAAGGGCTTTCCTGAGTCCTCCTGGGGCCTGTTTTTCCCTGGGACAAATCCTGGAGCAGGAAATCTCTTCAAAGGGCTTCCCTGGCTCTTCCTGGGGCCTGGTTTTCCCTGGGACAAATCCTGGAGCAGGGAATCTCTCCAAAGGGCTCTTCCTGGAGCCTGGTTTTCCCTGGTTCCAGCAGGATGGAATAAAGACACCTGGAGAGGTTTGTTCCTCCAGGAAAATTGTCCCTGTCCATGAAAGTCTTGGAATTAGATGGTCCTTAAGGTCCCTTCCAATCCAAACCATTCCATAATTCCCTGGGCTCTCCCTGATCGCTCCTTTGTGGAATTCCCAGGGCAGCCAGAGCATTTCCAGGGATATTGTGCTTGCACATCCTGATGGAGCTGGAAAGGGAATTGTGCCATGAGGATTTCCCTTAGAGAGCTTTTCCATAGCACTGGGAGCTCCTTAAAACCTCTGGGAATTCTCTTTCCAACATCAGAAGGAAAGAGAGGGGCTGAGTTTTCTGGACAACATTCCCAAATCCTGTCCCTGACAGGGAGCATCGTTTTCTATTCCTTCAAAAAATTCCAAAGCTCTTCTCCATCCATATTTATTCTGCTGTCAGATTCCCAGTGGGAAAATGTTGCCCTTTAATTGGTTTATCCCGCATTCCAGTCCCTTCTCCCATCACTCCATCCCTCTCTACTTAGGGAATCACAGAATTCCAGAGCGGTTTGGTTGGAAGGGACCTGGTTCCATTCCCTTCCACTATCCCAGATTTCTCCAGCCTGGCCTTGGACACTTCCAGGGCTGGAGCATCCACAGCTTCTCTGGGAATTCCATCCCACTCTCCCAGGGAAGAATTTATTCCTTATATTTCACCTCCATTCCAATTAAAACCCTTCATTAAGGACCCAGATAAAAAGAGGGAAGAAATCCCAGTGATCCCAAAGCGGGATAAGGATGTGCACGGGGAAAAAAAGAACAGGAAAAGAAGGCACAAAATCTTCCACTTGGAAAACAAATGGATCTGAAAGAGCTCTGGAAAAATAACCTGTCAGGATTTGGGATTTGGGAACTCCTGGAGCAGGAACAAAGCTTTGCCACTCCCTTGAAATTCCTTGTCCCTGGAATGTGCGTGCTGCTGGGAATGGGGGTGACACTCAGGCCAGGCCCAGAACATTCCCTGGAAGTTGTTATTCCTTGGAAAATGGGATTTGTGACACGTGAAAACATGGAGTCAAACAGGATTTGTTTTCCCTGACAACCTGGCTGTGCTTTTCCTTTGTTTTTTAATGGATTTATGGATTCAAAGGTGGGAAATTCCTCTTTTAACCTTTTATTTGTGGATGTTAATTAGGGATTAATTATTTATTGTGTTTATTGTGCCCCAGGATTTGGGGTTGGAGAAATCCTGTGGCAGCAGGTATCCCACAAATCCTCCGGGAGAAAACTCTGGGATTTTGGGAATCTTTTCATGATGTGTTGGAATTCCCTGCGGATATTTTGGGGTATCCTCCTGTAAAGGCAAGAGGAGGGAATTTGGGAATTTAACAACCTGGTTTTCCTGCCTAAATCGTGGATGAAGGTGTCAGTCACTTCCAAGGAGATTCCAAGGTCATGGAAGTGTCTCCTTGGAGATGCTTCTTTTAAGGGAATTCAGGGAATGATTCCCACCCGTCTCCCATCTTCCCTCTTTCCCTGTTGCCATTGTAATTCCAGCTGGGATGAGCTAATCCTGCCCCTCTTCCTAGGAAAAATTCCCTGTGCTGCAGCTCCCATGGAAAACCTGGAGCCTCTCCCGACCCTCCCAGTTGTTGTGGTGGAGCGGCTCCAGTGGGAACGGTGCCAAGGAAAAATCAACACCTCATCCCGGAAATCCTGGAAGTGAAACAATTCCCTGCTGCAGCTCAGGGCCGGGACAGACAGACTGAGGGATGGGAAGAAGGAAAAGAGGGATTGAGGGAAGGAAAAGAGAAGGAAAATGTGTCGATTATTCAAATGCCTTCAAAGGGTCCCAGAATCCAGGAATTGCTGCGGATCTGGCTGGAATTTGAAGGAAATATCGCTCAATGATCCCACAGAGACTGTTCCTGCTTCATCCACAGGCTGCTGTGGAGGAGGGAAGGTGCTCCAAGGGCTGGAGCTCCTCTACTCTGAAGCCAGGCTGGGAATACTGGGAATATTCCCTTGGAGAAGGGAAAGCTCCAGGGAGAGCTCAGAGCCCCTGGCAGGGCCTGAAGGGGCTCCAGGAGAGCTGGAGAGGGACTGGGGACAAGGGATGGAGGGACAGGACACAGGGAATGGCTTCCCATTGGAAAAGGGGAGATTTGGGTGGGATATTGGGAAGGAATTCCTGGCTGGGAGGGTGGGGAGGCCCTGGCATGGAATTCCCAGAGAAGCTGTGGCTGTCCCTGGATCCCTGGAAGTGTCCAAGGCCAGGTTGGAGCAGCCTGGAATAGTGGGAGGTGTCCCTGTCCATGGCAGGGGTGGAATGGGATGAATTTCCAGCTCCTTTCCCACCCAAACATTCCATGATTCCCATGCAGGGTGCAGGAGGCAGCCAGGACACAGCTTTGGGATGCAGAGGGCTCCTCTGGGCACAGGATCATCCTCAACATCCCATTTTTTTCCCTGGAAAGACCTGGAACAGCCCCTTCCAAATTGTCCTGGCCCATTTTTCAAGCGAGACACCCAGGAGTGACATTCCCAGCGGGAAAGGGAACATCCTGCTCTCCCTCCCTGTTCCCAAGCCACAACCAGAGGGAATGGAGGTGTGGAGCATCCAACATTTTTGGGATTGATTGGCGTGTCCTGCAGGTGGCCTGGGGGTCCTCAGCCAAACAAACGAGCAAGGAACAGCCCAGGGAATCCTTGGGAATGGCGGGAAAAGGGTCTGGGAGCTGCTGGAATAATTGTGGGGTTTGTTCCAACAGCCCCATCCCCTTTTCCCAATCCCAAAGCAGCTGTTCCCTGCAACCTGAACGCCAATCAGAGCTCCTCCCCTAAATTTAACAGGAATGAGGAGCTCCCTCTTTTCCAGGGATTTTCTCCACCTCCAGCCCAAGCCCGGCGCGTTCGAATCCATCCCGTCCCGCGTCTCCAGCCCCAGCGCTCCCAAATCCATGCGAGTCCATCCCAACCAGAATCCCGGCGCTTCGGAGCTGTCGCAACCGCGTTCGTCAGGGAGAAAAAATGTCCTGGAAGCCTCGGCGAGCCCGGGAAAGGCGGGATCGGGATGGGGGCTGGGAAGAGAGGGGAGGAGGGAAGCGCGGTCAGGGCCGGGGCAGGAGTTCATGGAGTTGGTGGTTTGTGGGAATGTGTTTTGTTTGTTCTGGATTAGGCTGCGGATTCCTTAAAGGAAAACACGTTTTAGCGGAGCTGGGCTCCAAGCGGGAGGGGGAGGAGGAATTCGCATCGGGAAAGGAGGGATCGGGATGGGGGGGAATGTCGGGATTGGGGCTGCGGGGGTGAAACCCCCGCGGTTTTACTCCCCTGGGATGAAAAATGAGGAATTGCGGCCCCAAAATTCCCACACGGCAGGAGAATCCCAGGGCGGGAGCAGCTGCCCCGCTCCAGCCCAGGGATCTCTGGATCCAGGAGGATCCTGCCAGGCTGTCCCAGCTCCCAACCTTGGGATGCAGGAGGAGTCTCTCTTCATGGATCTCTGGATTCAGGGAGAATCCTGCCAGGCTGTCCCAGCTCCCGCTGAATCCTTGGGATGCAGGACCAGCCCTTCTCCATGAATCTCTGGATCCAGGAGGAACCTGCCAGGCTGTCCCAGCTTCCACTGAATTCTTGGGATGCAGCAGCAGCCCCTTTCCATGGATCTCTGGATCCAGGAGGATCTTGCAGGATGTCCCAGCTCTCACTGAATCCTTGGGATGGAGGAGCAGACCCTCTCCAGGGATCTCTGGATCCAGGAGAATCCTCCCAGNCCCCTCTCCATGGATCTCTGGATGCAGGAGGATCCTGCCAGGCTGTCCCAGCTCCCGAACTTGGGATACAGGAGCAGCCCTGCTCCAGGAATCTCTGGATTCAGTGAGAATCCTGCCAGGCTGTCCCAGCTCCCACTGAATCCTTGGGATACAGCAGCAGCCCTGCTCCAGGAATCTCTGGCTTCAGGGACAATCCTGCCAGACTGTCCCAGCTCCCACTCAATCCTTGGGATGCAGGAGCAGTCTGTCTCCAGGGATCTGTGGATTCAGGGAAAATCCTGCCAGGCTGTCCCAGCTCCCACTCAATCCTTGGGATGCAGGAGCAGCTCTCACCTCTGGCATTCTGGAGGCTTTTCCAAGCTCCAAGCCCAGCTGGAATTGTCCTGTAAATCCCAACACCTCTGTGGGTGAGGGAGGAGGGAAAATCTTCCTCTTCTTAAATCCATGGAATTCCATTCATGACCCCAAACCACCCCTGTGGCCTCATCCCCTTCCCACTTCCCAGGAATGGCCAGTGTCCAAAGCATCAGGAAAAAGGGAATGAAGGCAAGGAAATCCAGGAATATCCAGGCAGGCCTGGAGAACTCACCTGCACAGGGAAGCAGGAATATCAGCCTGGCAATTCCTGCTGGGAATACGCATTCCCTGGGAAACATTCCTGCTGGAAATACACAGAGCACAGGAATCACCTGGAGCTTATCCCAGTCCTGGCACCGTATCCAGAGATTGGAGTTTTCCTGGCAGGATTTTCCCGGTTTTTCCGTCCAGGACAGGTTGGATGAGGATTGGATTCCTGGGATAGTAGAAGGCGCCGCTGTCCATGGGAATGGGATGGGCTTTAAGGTCCTTTCCAGCCCAAACCAGTCTGGAATTCTGGGATTCCGGAATTCTGGGATTCCCTACATTGGTGTTTTCCCAGATCTCTCCCTTTTCCTGTGCTGGGTGCTTGGGTGAGACTAATTTTATTAATTATTACTGCAATTAATTTTATTAATTTTTATAAGTATTATTCCTTTTTTAAACTGATTTTATTGATATTTGTAAATATTTTGGGTTTTTTCATTTTTTCCCATTTTTTCTTTTTTTCCGTTTTTCCCTTTTTTTCCCCATTTTTTCCCTTTTTTCCCCCCTTTTTTTTCCTTTTTTTTCCCCCATTTTTTTCCTTTTTTTCCCATTTTTTCCCTTTTTTTTCCCTTTTTTTTCAGCCCACTACAAGAAACCCCTCGACATCCCCAGAGGGATTTATTTATCCCGTGCCAGAAAAAAAGCAGGAACGTCAAGGAATGGGAATATTTTGGTTTATTCCCTTGGCTGCAGCAGGAGCGAGGGAGATTCCTGTGGCTTTAGGAAAAGCCCAAGTTTATTCCCAGTCCTTCAGCTCATCCATAAATTCCCAGGTTTTTTGGGAGCACTGGGAAACAGGAAAATGTCTGGAGTGCTCCGGGTCAGGAGCGGAGCCTTTGGCCTCATCCCTGGGAGTGGGAAGCACTAAAGTTGGGAGAAACTTCAGGAATTTGCTTTCCTGGGATGACCTGTCAGGAAAAGTATTTTTCCCATGGAAATATTTCTTTTCTCCATGGATTTTTCCCAGTGCCCCATCCCTATTTTCCTTCCTTTCATCCCTCAGTCATTTATCATCCCATCATTATCCCTTTCCCAACACTCCAGTTTCTCCCAAACCCGGCTCCAACCTGGCTCTTCCCAGCTTTTCTCCTCCACATTTCCGGCAATCCAAGGTCCATCTTCCCTAAATCCGCTCCCATCCCATTCCTTCCCCTCTCCTGGGATGCACGGATGGCTTGGACCTGCCAGTCCCATCCAACTCCTCTTTGGGATCTTGTTCTTCCCGATTTCTCTGCTTTTCCAGTCTCCTGCTCCGTGTCCTTCCCGGGATTCTCCTCCTTTTCCTGCTCGCTGTCCAAGGGCACACAGCTTCTCTTCCCTGTCTCCCTCCCTCTGGAAGCCTCATTCCCAAACCATCTGTTCCCATGACTCACAATTCCACCTCTGTTTTCCAGCACATCCCTCTTTCTGTCCAGACTGGAATCCCGACCTGTCCCTCTGGCTTTTCCCCAGGGATTTGCTGCCAGCAGCTCCGATCCAGTCTAGACTGGGATATTTTCCCTATTTCTTAGGAAAACAAAAGGATCTTTCCAGGATGATTCACCTCCTTGGGATGCAGATACCTCAAATAACCTGGATTCATCCCGGCCTGGGAATTCCTGCTCCTGCCATGGAAATCTGGATGACAAGTTGAGAATTCCTGCTTTGCGATGAGAGGAATTCCAGCTGGTGGGATCCACGGAACAAATCAAGCTCTGGGAGGCTGCTCAGCTCAGGGGGGGGGATTTTTGGGATTTGGGATGGTGGAATGTGAAGGTGGAATTTTTAGGATCATCCACAGTCCCAAGGCCACTTCCAGGATCCCAAAGGCCACATCCATGGTCACCCAGGACAAATGGGAAGGGTGGGAAAACACAAGGACCCCTCCAGCCAAAGGATTCAGTGAGAAATTCCCTGGAAAACAAGGAGAGAGGTGCCCTGTGCCACTTCCATGCCGTGTTATCCATGTTCCATCCCCCTTCCCTCTGGCTCCCTGTCCTCTGTCTTGTCTTTCCTCCTCCTTTTCCAAGGCTTTTCCAGGTTTTTCCATGGTGGAACCTCTCAAAACCTCTCAAACCTTTAGTCCTTATTCCATGATTTTGGGATAACCCCTCTGACATGAAAATTCCAGCTCATCCCTGGAGCAGCAGGATATCTTCCCTCACTCCATGAAAGCCAAATCCCAGTTTTTCTCCTGCTCCGTGGAGCTAAACCATGGATGTGCATTCAGAGGAGGGATCCCAACAGGTCCTGGATCCCTGGGAAAGCAGGGAATGCCAACAGAGCCTTTCCACGGAGCTTGGGGGATGTGTTCCACAGGGCCTTGGAAATTCTTTTTATTTCCCTTGACCATGGAAAACCACTCCTAAGGGTGTCACAAAAGGTGCCAGGATTCCATGTGGGATGTGGAATAAGATTCAAAACCTGGAAAATTTGGCTCTGAGTGAAGGAAGAAAGAGGGAGAAGGGGAAGAGGAAGGGAGAGGGTGTGGAAATGAGAACAATTCACTGGATCATCCCCATCCCAGGTGGCTCCAATCCATGTCCAGCCTGGCCTTGGACACTGCCAGGGATCCAGGGGCAGCCACAGCTTCTCTGTGAATTCCATCCCAGGGCCTCCCCCCCCTCCCAGCCAGGAATTCCTTCCCAATATCCCCCCCAAATCTCCCCTTTTCCAATGGGAAGCCATTCCCTGTGTCCTGTCCCTCCCTGCCTTGTCCCCAGTCCCTCTCCAGCTCTCCTGGAGCCCCTTCAGGCCCTGGAAGGGGCTCTGAGCTCTCCCTGGAGCCTTCCCTTCTCCAGGTGAACATTCCCAGCATTCCCAGCCTGGCTCCAGAGGGGCTCCAGTCCTGGAGCAGCTCCGTGGCTCCTCTGGGCTCTCTCCAGCAGCTCCACGTCCTCCTGAAGTTGGGATAACTCGGACAGAACAACGGACCCGTGGCACTGAGCTGTCCCTGGCACCTGGAGCAGCATCCAGGTGGGAATTCCCATCCAGGGGAGGATCCACAGCCCCGTTTAGCACTTCCCAGTCCCCCCATCACCCCCACAGCCCAGAGCAGGTGCCCTGGAATCCCGCTGGGAACAAACACCCTCCTCTCCCCGCCTGGAATCCTTCCCACCAGGAATTCGCCTCCCTGGGGCTGCTCCTCTCCCTGGGCTTTGCTTCCAGGCCAGGGGAAGCCGGGATCCCGCGGGGAAGGAAGGGAATCGTCACATTTTTCACATATTCCCAATTCCTGTCCTCGCGGGCTCGGAGGTGGCCACAGCTCCAGGATCCCGGAGCGTTTATTTAGGAGCAGGAAGCCTGAAATCCGACGCTGTCTCCACAAAAATCCTCCAGGCCTCTTAACAATAACCCTTGTTTACAGGCACGGATCCCTTTGTTTTCCTGCTTTTCCTCCACTGGATGCAGCAGCCGCTCCTGAGGAATTTGCTCCGGGAGCCAGAGGTCGGATTTCGGAGCGCCCCGAAACCCCCCGGAGGTTTTTGGGGATATTCCCAGGTTTTCAAGGAGCACATTGTGGCTCCCTGGGCCTTTCCAGGGGGTGGCTCATCCCTGCTGGAGTTTCTGTTCGAAGGGGAGCAAAACAAAATTCAGGAACAAGGTCGGGAAGCCAGAACATGGAATTTTAGTCCTGCTTTCCCAGATTTCCCCTGGGGCCCTCAGCTCTTCCCTTAATCCTTCTGGAAGTGGCTCAGTGTCCACCCTCTGTGGGAAGTGAGGAGTTTCTTGGGAATTCTGTTGGCATCTTCCACGTGCTGTGCCCAAAAAAAGAGGGGATGCCCCACCTGAGCACAGATAGTGCCTGGAATATCACGGAATTGTTAAAGTTGGGAAAGATCTCTGGGATCANGAACAAGGTCGGGAAGCGAGAACATGGAATTTTAGTCCTGCTTTCCCAGATTTCCCCTGGGGCCCTCAGCTCTTCCCTTAATCCTTCTGGAAGTGGCTCAGTGTCCACCCTCTGTGGGAAGTGAGGAGTTTCTTGGGAATTCTGTTGGCATCTTCCACGTGCTGTGCCCAAAAAAAGAGGAGATGCTCCACCTGAGCACAGGTAGTGCCTGGAATATCATGGAATCGTGAGTTGGGAAAGATCTCTGGGATCATGGAGTCCCAGGGACAGCACGGAACCACCACCGTGCTCACCACCCAGCCTTGTCCTCAAGTGCCACATCCTCTGGGTTTTTGAGGAATTCCAGGGCTGGCCAAACCTTTCTGAGAAGGATTTTTCCCAAATATCCAACCTGAGCCTCCCCTGGCCCAGCCTGAGGCCGTTCCCTCTCCTCCTGTCCCTGTTCCCTGGGACCGGATCCCAAATCCCCCCTGGCTGCCCCTCCTTTTAGGGAATTTTGGAGAGGGAAAAGCTCCCTCTGGATTTTCCTTTGCTCCAGGCTGAGCCCATTTCCCAGCTTCCTCAGCCTCTCCTGCTGTTCCAGCCCCTTCCCAGCTCCTTCAGCAGCTCCTCATCCCTTTCCAAGTTGTCCCAGGACCGCTTCCAGAGCCAAAACTTTCCCCATCCTAAAATCCTGGGACAGCACCGGCTCACGTTTAAAAATAAAAATAAAATATAAAAAAATCACCTCTGCAAGCAGGAGGTGCCTCGGGCTGTGGAAAATGATGGGAAGTGGACACAAAAGGAGCACTTCCAGGGATCCAGGGGCAGCCACAGCTTCTCTGGGAATTCCGTGCCAGGGCCTCCCCACCCTCCCAGCCAGGAATTCCTTCCCAATATCCCACCCAAATCTCCCCTTTTC